>JAJIBD010027352.1:0-25983 GCA_021461705.1 Cryptotis parvus
TGCAGGATTCAGTCATACAATGTTCTGAAAACACCCCATCCTTCCAACGGTGTGCATTTCTCACAACTAATGTCCCACAGTTTCCCTCAGCCACCACGCTCAAATCTAAGGCAGCAGTTTCCTTCCACTCCACCCCCCCCCCACCCCCACACACACACACACACACACACACACTTTTAGGTATTATGGTTGGCTTACTTTGAATGGGATTATCTTGAATTTGTTCCTTTACCTACTTTTGCATGCAGTTCTTATCCAGGCGATCATTTTAGCTGTCTTTGGCTCATGTGGTCTGCTTCCCAAGCCCAACTTCTGCTTCTCTTTCCTGCGCGCATAGAGCAGGATTCAAACCCCTGACCTAATCCTCCCTGATCCCGGGTTAAACGGTCCCTTGCCCATTAGAAGTAAGCACACACAAATGAGTGAAATCAACCTGTCTGTCACTCTTCTGCCTCATTTCACTCAGTACTACCACTCTCCATGCCATCCACTTATAAATGGAATTTCATTACTTCATTTTTCATAAGAGCTACATAATGAACATCATGGTTTCTTTAACCAGTGTTCGTTCTTGGGTGCCTAGAAAAAACTGATTATCATTAAAATGATCTCGAAAAGCAGACATTGATTTTTAATATATGTAAAAATTTTGTAGGGCAGAGTGATAGTACATAGTTAGGACACTTTAGCCCCCTTGCATGCTGCCAACCTGCCAGTTCAATCTCCAGCAACAAACACAGTCCCTGAGCACTGCCAGGAGTAATTTCTGAGTGTAGAGCATGGAGTACTCCCCGAGGATTTGCGGGGTGAAACCCAAAAACCAAATATGGCCATTCCACTCCACATTTAAAATGTTTAGCAACCAGGTCAAAAATGAAGCTTGACATTCATTTTTTAAAAAAACCCCCAAAATTACGAGAAATAACCTTCACAGTGCAACTGATTGATACCTTAACAATAAAAAATGTATTAACTGTTGGTGAGAGGTGTAGAGAAAGAAATCAGTCATTGGACTTACTGTGTGGGAGCTCAAGTGGATGTGCGGTCATGTGGTGAGAAAAGAGACACCAACATCTAAACTGACAATAAGCAGAGTGTGATGGGAAGAGAGAATGAATTTAAAGTAAGTAATCACAATAATCCAAATGGGAGAGAGGAGGCGCTGAGGACTGGCAAATAAGCAAGGTGACAATGATTCAATTTTAGATATAACCCCCAGCAGGTTTAGGAATATTATAAGAAGGATGGAGATAAAGCAAGATTCAAGAACTATTCAAAGATTTTCTCTTGAGAGAGACAGATGATAGATAGAAAGATAGAGTAGAGACAGAGAGAGCAAGTAAGAGAGAGAGAGAGAGAGAGAGAGAGAGAGGCATTAGGCAGATTGTGTTGGGGAGGTGGGAGGAAAATGGGGCACATTGGGTGTATGTCCTGGTGAAGGGATGGTTGTTGGAACCCTTCATGAGAAAACTTGAACACAAGAAAAAGAGAAAAAAAAAAAAAAGGTATTTTCAAATGAGAAAGAATACATTAAAAGGGAAGAACAAACATTTTTTAAAAATTCCTCATCATAGCATCATTCTGTCTAGACGGAAATGCAAAATCTTTCCTTTAGAGAAAGATTTTTCATTAGAGAACAAAGTTTAGTGTGTGGTTAAGTGCATCTGAGTGGGCATCAGCCCAATAGAACACATGGATGAGGAATGGAGCTTGCAATTATTCATGATCCCTTAATGTCTCACTAAAAATATTCTACCACTGTGAGATATACAATTACAAAGACGTTCATGCTTGGGTTTCAGTCATACAGTATTCCAGGACCCATCCCTCCACCAGCCCCCATTTCCTACACCTATGACCTGATTCTCCCGTGCCCCCAGCCTGTGCCTTAAGCAAAGTTATGAAATTTGCTCTATTAGTGTCTCATTTTTATGTGAGGAAAAAAAAAGATGCAATGAAGAAGAGCGTGAAATTCTAACACAACAGGGAGGTGAAACCAGAAGAGCTGTCTGTCTTCATTGTCAACCAAACATTTCAGAATGGAAAGCTGATGACCTGACGGCATCTGATACTGCTAAAGCAAGAGGGAATCACTCAGAGAACACATGGAATCCCTGCAGCGTTTGGGCTCATTAATGACTGAGAAATGGTTCACTGAAAATCAATCATTCAGTATCTTCTAAATGCACGTAAAAAGGGCATTTAGTGCATATCAGTTTTAGGGATGCAACAGGTGACAGCAAAAGGTGATAAGACAAAGTGAACAAAGAGTTAAGTAAATTGGGGTAGAGAGAGTGAATATTCATGACTTTGGTATGCATAGATCGACCTGGGAAAGAGAGAAATACTATCATACTATCAGCAACCTTACCGAGGACCTGCCATAGACAGTGGGACTAGTGATGAATAAGAAATGAGGTGCAAGACAGCCAAATATATATTTATATTGCTCTTGGGGACACACACGGCACTCCTCAGCGGTTATTCCTGGCTCTGCACTCAGGGAATTACTCCTGGCGGTACTCAGGGGACCAATGGGATGCCGGGATCAAACCTAGGGTTGTCTGCTTGCAAGGAAATGCCCTACCCTCTGTCTATGGCTCCAGCCCTTCAACTGATATATCTTGAAAAAGAAAAGTAACCTAGAACTTTCTATATTGCCAGAGTGGAAACACCCGTTCATTCAGGCTTTTTTTTCCCTTTTTATTAATTCCGTATGTGTTTGATTTTACTTGTTCTTAAATGGGGCTGGGGAGATAATACAGCAGACACAGTGATTGGTTTGCTCACTGCCAGTTGGGGTTCAATCCCTCTGAGAACCTTTGATACCCTGATCCCCATCAGGAGTTATCCCTAAGTGCTGAGCCAGGACAAAGACCGAGCATCATGGGTATAGCACAAAACATTTTATTTAAAAAGTGACACAGGGGCCGGAGCGATAGTCTAGCGGGTAGGGCATTTGCCTTGCGCAGCTGACCCTGATTCTATCCTCGGCATCCCATATGGTCCCCCAGCACTACCAGGAGTAATTCCTGAGTGCAGAGCCATAAGTAACCCTTGAGAATCACCGGGTGTGACCCAAAAAGCAAAAAAAAAGTGAGCACAAACTGATCTTAAATATACTACGACAAGCTAATCTATAGTTAATGATATGTACTTAGTAGCAAGAGGTGTGAAATTAAGAGTCTGATATCCAAATTAAGTATCTATCTTTTCTAACATAAAATGAAAATGTTTATTAGAGGTCTACCTATATAGCACATAAAATTATCTAATGTTTCATACTTTGGGGAACACATGGAATCAGGGGAACCACAAGCAAATGTAGGATAATAAATAAAGATTATTCCAATAATAATTATTTTAAAACAGCACAAGGATAGCCAACAATAATAATAAAAAGGAAATGAGGGACCCATGCAGCAGAGATAAACTGAAACCTGCCAAATCTCAGTAAACCAAATATCGCCGAATGCCTCACTTAATGTCACCCAGTTTCGGGCAATTTCCTTCTAGAAAATAATTAGATGCTCAGTTTTTCTCTTCTCCTTCCATACTTTCATGCCATGCCAGTGATTCGAAAATCTTTCCAGGAATTGCTAAAGACCCCCAGACAGTTGTGCTTCCCCCTCAAGTCCATCATCCAAAGAAAATTCTCTTCATGGTATGCAGTTTAGTTTTGAATCACTTTGGATTCCCCTTCAATAGATCATTTCCTGTCTAAGCAAATGAGGACAGCTGACTTTCATTGTCAGACTGTGCATAAATTGAAACAGCCTAAGGATTCTGATCCAGGCTTTGTTACAGGTCAGAGAATTGCATGATCCATCACCATCAGTCACTTACTTTTAACCTTTATAAAATTCACTTTCTAGTGTAAGACCTTTCAATTCCTGGATGAAAGAAAAGTTCACATTTTATCGTTTGATGAGCATGTTCTATTATATTTGTCTGAGCTATATTGTGGCTGAGCTTCTTGAAATCTCCCCCATCCTTTGGGCTGCTTCTCTGATGACTGTTTATGCCCAGTAAAGCAAACATTTTTCAAGGACACTACCCTAAGCCTAGTCAAATGAGAAAGAGGCAAGCAGGGACAATTATCATCTTTTTTTTCTTTCTTTGATCAATGTTGGTGCCATGACTACTATTAGATTTTCATTTAACATACAGAAAGCAAAAATGGGGAAGAGAGAATAGACACAAAAGTGGCTACTGTTTAATAAATGAAGCAATAGGGAGCGCTGTTCATACACTATTCATGTTAATGTCGTGGCACTGCTCCATCCTCCTAATTAGTCTCATAATTCCTAACCTTTAGGTAAACTGTACACTTAAGGTACTACGGAGCATGGGAAATGAATATTTACATGTCTCTAAGGCTCTAAAGAACACCTCCATCAAAGACCCAAAGTTATTGATGGGAAAGTAGGGATGCCATACTGCCCTTGACCATTATATGAGTTCCATGACCTGAGCAGGTGTAATGCAACAGGACTACATATAAAAAATGCTCAATGGCAAAGAAGTTCTCCCTTGACAGACTGTGAGACACATGCCATTACTAAGTCACCAGAGGACTTAATTATAAAATAAAGAACAGAACTTTGTGGCAGGAGGAGTGTGCATAGATAGATTAAAGAATCTTCAGAAATGACAGACTCTGCATTCTTCATTCAACAAGGGGATTGTTTTTCTCTTGCTAGTCAATTAACATTACAATGACCCCATGGAGATGTATTTAAATTGTTTGCAATACAAACTGGGCATCTTTTTTTCATGCCCAACTTTGCTGTTCATTAGTTAATCTCTTCAAACTGCCAAAATCTTAATATCAAGGGATTTCTATCAAGTTGTAACTCTACAGTACTTTTTAATGACTATTCAGTTATTTTAACAGTCGAAATATTTTTCAGACATTATAAATAGCTGTCATAATATTTGCTACATATAATCTGTATTAATAATGAAAACTCCAAATAAAATTTACTAATTAGGATATACATGATAAAGTCCATGGGGACTCAAATGCGAGGATCAGGGTGTCAGTAGTCTTTCTGGTCAGTAGTCTTTCTAGCTGGTGGCAAGTGAACTGGTGCAACCCGGCCACTGAGTTTTTGGTCCTGATGTACCACCATCATCAGTAACCTACTTAGGATTAGATGATCATTATTTTCCACTAAGTGTGTTCCGTGCCAACTCTTGTCTTGATGTCAAGGCAACTCACTTGACATCTTTATTTTCACTCAGTAACAACGGTTGTTTGTTCTAGTCACTTAAGTGGGTTTGTTAAATAAATCTAATCTAACATTATGAAAAATATTCTCCCTGATTATTATTTATGCACAGCCATGACACACACTTGACTGGAGAGGAGTGTGCAAAAGCAAGATACGTCTCAGCGTATGGGGACCCAGGTCACGGGTGTTCCCAGTATTCACTAGGAAGGAGTAGGGACAAGGTGGATTACCAGCAAACAGAGCTCATTAATGGGAAGAATGTAGGCCTGATCGCCTGGTCAGAACATCTTAACTCTTGTTTTCTGCCTCTGTATGTACTTTGCTTTGGTTAGAGAATACTTAAGAACACAGATAAGTATTTGAAAATATGGTGAAAATGTACAAATGGAGAGCTGGCCTGGTGCTTTTGGGTCTCTGAGTCCCTTTGACTTGGGAGCTCTCAGCACTCAGCTCTAATAAATCTACCTTCTGTCCTCTCTGTTCTGTGTCTCTGTGCATCAGTGGTTTGCAATATCTGTTAAAATATCCCTATCATCTTATGGTTCTTTGCTGTAGTTCATGCACCATCGCATGAACACTGTTGAAATCTTGAAGAATCAAAACAACTCCTCCAGCAAACACAGGGAAGTGGAAGAAGCCGTTGTGGGAAAGTAACTGATGTTACCGAATGCACGTGGTCCATTGACAATGGTGAGATCAGCACACTTGGGGCACTTGCAGTGGGAACACGGCCAGCATGTGCTGCTTAGACAGCTCACGGCTGCCTGAGCGAATCTGTCAAGATTCAGAAGAGGAAGGACGGACTTTGTCAACAACAGACTAGGGATGCTGTTTTATACAAATTCACACAAAAATACACACCACAGGCAGTCTTTCAAGACAAAATATTCATAAAAACATTCCTGGGATATTTGTGTGAATCAAAAATGTATAAGAGTTTTACCCATGCATATGTTAAAGTTTATAATTATTAAATAACATCTGAAAATTGTATTTTTATTAAAGAAGTTAATAAAATAATTTAAACCATGATATAAAATTTTGTATTAAATAACATTTACTTTTAGAAAACCAAATCTGGGGCCGGAGAGATAGCACAGCAGGTAGGGTGTTTATCTTGCATGCAGCTGACCTGGTTTCGATTCCGGCATCCAATATGGTCCTCTGAGCACCCCCCAGGAGTAATTCCTGAGTACAGAGCCAGGGAGTAACCCATGAACATTGCCAGGTATAACCACTCCCCCCATAAAAATGCAAAATAAAAAACAGAAAACCAAATGCTCTGTCTTGGTGTCTCTGTTTCTGTTGGCCCTCTCTCCCCACATCGAGATAGAGGGGATCCAGGAAAATCTATAAATATACTTAAAAGTCTAAAAATTAGCATTTTATGGATCTAGTATATATTTGATGTTGGGATAAATATGCATTTCTTATAGCAATGAAAAGAAAATAAAGAAGGCTTAGAAAAATGACATTTCAAACATGTTCTTTTAATTTTCCTAGGTGTAAATTCTCAAATGTGAGATACACAGGCTTATTTTTCTTGTTCATTTTTATCCCTGTTGTATTATGGATATTTAAGTATTGTCCTGAATAGTAATGTTTCTTCACATCCCAGATATAGGATAAGGTTATACTTCCTATTCCCTTTGGATTGTCGGTATTTAGTAGATAGAATGTAATATTCAAAAAAATGGGTCATTGCCTAAATTTACCATATTGTGTTGGGAATCCTGACTTGAAAGAAGTACAAAATCAAATTATTTTCTTTTAAATTTTTGCTTTTGGGTCATACCTTGCAGTGATCAGGGTTACTCCTGGATCTGAACTCAGGAATTACTCCTGGCAGTGATGGAGAAAAATATGGGATGCTGGGGATCGAACTCAAATCAGCTGCATGCAAGCCAAATGCCCTTCCCTCTGTGCTCTGGCTTTGGCCCTCCAATCAAATATTAAGGACTTGATTTGATGCTAGGCTTTTGAATATTATGTTTGAAAATCAATACGATACTTCCCAAAGTTTTTTCACTTACTTTTCTCTCATTTATTTTTTCTATTCCTTCCTTCCTTCCTTCCTTCCTTCCTTCCTTCCTTCCTTCCATCCTTCCTTCCTTCCTTCCTTCCTTCCTTCCTTCCTTCCTTCCTTCCTTCCTTCCTTCCTTCCTTCCTTCCTTCCTTCCTTCCTTCCTTCCTTCCTTCCTTCCTTCCTTCCCTTCCTTCCTTCCTTCCTTCCTTCCTTCCTTCTTCCTTCTTCCTTCCTTCCTTCCTTCCTTCCTTCCTCCTCCTTCCTTCCTTCCTTCCTTCCTTCCTTCCTTCCTTCCTTCCTTCCCTTCCTTCCTTCCTTCCTTCCTTCCTTCCTTCCTTCCTTCCCTTCCTCCTTCCCTCCCCTCCCTCCCTCCCCTCCCTCCCTTCCTTCTCTCCTTCCCTCCCTCCCTCCTTCCTTCACTCTCTCCCTCTCGTTCCTTCCCTCCCTTCCTTCTCCTTTTCTGAAGCTTCCCTAGGCACTTTCTGCAACTGCTCCAGTATTCTGACGTCTTATCCTTTCTAAACTCAGTTCTGCTGAATATACAGATAGTTTGTTAGCGTGTCAGCAACTTCATTTCCGATTTTCTCCTTATCTGACTTATTTTCCTTGTCAGTGACATGTTCACAGAGAGAAATACTTTTCTATTCTTAGGGGAAATCTTATGAAATGATTACTCAGATTTCAGAATGACTTCTGACTGTATCTGCATCATAACACTTTCCCAGGCACAATTTTGTCTGGACTATATCTATATACTGTTCAAGCAAATATTATAGAAGTGACACTTATTTGAGTAGTTTTGTCTTAACATGTAAGAAACACCTATTCTTACATTAAAATCAATTTAATTTTTGAGTATTTTATCAGTTCCAAGTGTAGTTATGCAGCTAAAGGTAGTGTAGTATAATTTTTATTTAAATCCCTGAACTACAATAATTATTGGCATAAACCTACACCTCATAAGATTATAAGCATTAAATAAGATTATTTTACAATTAATCTGTACTAGGAACTGAAAACATTTATTAAAAACTTAAAAACATAGGGCCTTTTAGACAGCCAGACTGCAAATCTTCCCATTGTTTTTCTCATTTTAAGTATCTTCTACATAGGGATTTTTAAGTAACCTTAAAACAAAACAAAGAAAATAAAAGGGCATAATACATTTGTTGGTATTTTTCTCTAGAATTAGATTTGGCTTCAGACATCGCCAATAAAGTGAATGTCACAATAAACTGGGTCACACTTTTTAAATTCGCCAATGAATACACATAAAAGTTATATTCATTCTATCTTCAGTTTACTCTATGAGAAAAGCATTGTGTTTAAAGACACAATGGATGTTAATGTTGTTATGTAACCTTGTAGGTAAATATTATAAAGATAAATATTTTTGTAATCCTACTGCCTAAATAATGCTTACACACATACATATATGTTTTGTTTTTATTTTGGGTCACACCACCCCTATGGTGCTCAGGACTTATCCTGACTCTGCATTCAGAGACCACTCCTGCAGGGTTAGGGAGCGATACGGGATTCAGATGATTGAACAAGGCTCTGCCATTTTCAAGGCTACCATCCTATACTCTGGATTATCACTCAGGACCCCTAATTAATAATAATAATAATATTTTTAAAAGAAAACATGCACCACCTTAACTAATTATAATGCTAGATATTGGAAAAGGCTGTATCACCGACACCCACCCAGCAGCAGCTTTTTCCTCAATCCGGCCCAAGTATGCTGGTCCAGAGATCTCTCACACATGGGGCAGAGCTGTTCCTTGCTCTCCCTGTGCACAGCCATTCATGAGGCAGTCGAGAGGCATGGCGGGTTCCTAGCCCTGGCCCACCACCTCGGCAGAGCCCTCACAACAAGCCAGGCCGCCCTCCCTCACTCCACGGGCGCCACCATTTTCCACTTTTTGGACTTCCGTCTCGTCAGAACTCCACCCAGCAGACCAGCCCATCACAGCCCAGATCACCGACACCCACCCTGCAGCAGCTTTTTTCCTCAATCCGGCCCAGGTATGCTGGTCCAGAGACTCTCACACATGGGGCAGAGCTGTTCCTTGCTCTCCTGTGCACAGCCGTTCATGAGGCAGTCGGGGAGGCATGGCGGGTTCTAGCCCTGGCCCACCACCTCGGCAGAGCCTCACAACAAGCCAGGCCACCCCTCCCTCACTCCACGGGCGCCGCCATTTTCCACTTTTGGACTTCCGTCTCGTCAGAACTCCACCCAGCAGACCAGCCCATCACAGCCGGCTCGCGCGGCCACAAGCGGCCGTGCGGTTCATCAATAAATGCTTTATTTGGAGGTGTTTAAAAAGAGTTTGCCTCCCACTCGACAAGCCTGGCAAGCTTCTCGTGTTGTATATGATATGCCAAATTCCAGTAACAATTATATTAGGTCATTCCCATGACCTAATATAATGGTTTGAGGCTCTTTATGTTCCTGTAGCAAGCCGATGCCCCTGGCTCTACTGGCATGAGACAGGACATATGGAGATATTACTGGTGCCTGCTCTAGCAAATAGATGATCAACGGGAAGATCGTGATTGTGATCGTGATTGGAAAAGGGGTTAAATGTTCTGATACACAAAAGAATTGCCACAAACTTCTATTTATGTAAAATTACATAAGCTAAGTACAATTTAACAGAGATGAATTAAATAGGTATTCTTGTGTATACACATCATACACACCTATATTGTATTTATGTATAAAGTAGGACATCTTAATATACATGTTATGACATATAGGAGTCAACTACATGTGACATATTTAGACATCTTTCTTCTTGAACACACTTCTCATTTAACAAATCCATAAATTAGAACAAGCTACCCAGATTTCCAATCTTGGTCATTCTTTCATATTCCCTTCATATTGGTTTGGAACCTGATATGCTTAAATGGAAATAAGACTGGGTCATGAAATTCTATGTAAAACTCTAGCATTATTACCAGACAGTTGAAATATTAAGACTGCATTCATTGATTGATTCTTTAACAACGTTAAACTGAGTGTATGATAAACATAAATAACACTGACAATTTCAGATATACACACAGAATCACATGGAGGCTCTTGTATAACAGTCAGGGAAATTGTTATAATATTCATAGTGGTATTATTTCTTGGTTTTCTTTCCAACTGTCTTCTGTATTAGACTACTAGGTATCTAGAATCAACTCTGTGATTTACATAAATTCTTTAGCATATAAGTGTGTTAGGTTTGGCTTTAGAGTACTCAAATAAAGCAAATATCACAATAAATTAAATCACACTTTAAAGTTCCCAATGAATGGGGCCAGAGCGATAGCCCAGCGGGTAGGGCGTTTGCCTTGCACGCGGCCGGCCTGTGCCCACCCGGAGTTCGATCCCCGGCATCCCATATGGTCCCCCGAAGCACCACCAGGAGTAATTCCTGAGTGCAGAGCCAGGGAGAAACCCCTGAGCATCACCGGTATGACCCAAAAAAGCAAAAAAAATAAATAAATAAAAAAATAAAGTTCCCAATGAATACATGTAAAAGTTATGTTCACTCTATCTTAAGCTACTATATGTAAGAAAGCAATGTGTTTGAGACAATGGATGTTTTAATGGTGTTCAGTAACTTTGTAGGTCAATATTATAAACTTAAATACTTTTGCAATCCTACTGCCTAAATTATACTTACACACATACACACATTTTGTACCACTTCCTTATATACAGAGAGCCCATGATATTATTGCTTGGAATGTTTTCCCTCTGCCTACTGTGAGTCCTAGGTCGCTGGTATTATTTGCTCTGCTTTTCTCATTGCCCTCAATACCCCACTGACAGTTAGTTGTTGACTCATACCTGTTCTTCCCTTATTCCTTACTTCAATCCTATATTTTGCTGGAATGTGGCTTTGCCTCTGACCCCATCACTCCTCATGCTAACCTCTCATCATGGCCAAATTTCCTGGGTCATAGCAATATCTGGATGAATCTGATGTCGTCTTTCAGTAAAAGTTGATACATTGATCATGAGAGATTTACAACATCTTTGAACCATGGGAGACCTTCCATATTTCCTGCCATTTCTTCTCACAGTCCTTTCTGCTTTGACATTTGAAATATGCAGCAACAAGATCAACTGCTAGATTTCTGTGACTCGATCATATTACCTGACAAATATTTGACCTAACCTACTTATGAATGTAGGTGGGAAAGGTGAGCGCCAGTAACTTAGACAGTAGTGGGAGAAAAAATAATAGAGCAGGTCAGCTCTTGCCTTGCATGCTGCTGACCTGTGTTAGATCTCCAGCGCCCACTATTGCCATTTGGTCCCCATCAGAAGTTATTCTGGACCACAAAGCCAGGTGTAAGCCCTGGATACTGCTGGATATGCCCCCAAACAACATACAGGTCAACTAAACATATAAAATATTTTTCATTCTATATTCTCTAAATGATGTTCATATAATGTATATAATTCTGTCATTTGTACACTTTGAGACAAATAAATTAAGGATGAGAGATCAGAGATTTTGTCTAAGGAACGAAAGGTCATAGAAAGAGTTAAGGAAACACCTGAGGTCTTCATTAACTTCTTGCTTTGGCAAGGCCTAGAGACCACCATATGATCTAGAGTGAGCTGCTTGACTAGCAACAACCTCTGAGAAGTCATTGCAGCACCCAGTCCATGGAGACTGATGGGTCTCTTCTGTGCAGTTGGAGTAATTGAATTTTCATGTCTCCCGTAACCCACAGAACATGTTTATAAAGTAATTACTGTAATAGTGCATAAATATTCTAAGATAAGAAATTGTTGTTCTTGCGGCTCTTGACTTGCTATGACCTTGGGGAAGTTTCATACCTTCTCTGTGCAGACAGTATTAACATATGGAAAGTCTCTTTTAAGGAGATCAGGTGGATGAAGGTGCCAAAAAAATCACCTGTTATATAAATAAATTAACATAATTTTTGCCCTTAAGATTCTCAAAATAAACTTTCTTTTTTCAAACTCTCTGGTTCCTTTGTATAACTATAACATCAAAACTATGTTACATGTACTTTATCTCTTCCTGTGTTGGAGAGTCAAGAACTGTCAGAGAAGAAAGGCTATTTAGCTAACATCAAAAATGACACATTGGAAGTAGCGGCTGCCCGGTTCATCAAAATAGTGGAAACAGGGGATGTCCTTTTAATCCACTGCATTCCACGATGTGCAGGAAATTTTGGCGGAAGGGGAGAGATAGGGAGGGAGGAGAGAGAGGACATGCAGAACCCGCCAAGTAGTTGAGGTGAGGGAGGGGGGGGAGGTGGGGTCATTGGTGATGGGAGATGGGTTTGGGTGGAGGGTTGGTGTTGGGAATGCTGTGGAACCAGAACTCTGCATGAGCATCTTGCAATTGTATGTCTAAAATAGTGTAATAAAATTTGGGGAAAAATAAATAAAATAAAATAAAATAATAACAAAAATAAAAAGACCCATTGGAAGTAAAGATGAGAAACTCCAAGACCATCAACTGTAAGTTACTTGCTAAAGTCACAGAGTTGCTGGTGAAGTGAGGAATGGAAGAGTCACTTCACTCCTGCTGCACCTTTTCCCCATGCTGAGAAGCTGCTTTTTGCCTGCAAGACCCTGGGTTTAGCCAACTGCACCAATATTACCATTCCATAGCAAGCATACTTACTGCTAATTGGAGGTATTGCTGATTAGAGAAGGGGTCTTCTATTCATTCAACAGCCACTTACTAACTTGGTGAAAGGCCAGATACTTTTCCATGATTTGAAGAGGATAAGGTGGAAAATGAGACAGAAAAGATGTGTCATGCATAGAGCTTACATTCTGTTGACAGAGACAGTCAACTTACATAGGACTAACATTTGTAATAAGCTTACATGAAATATTCAAATAAGATGAAGTGACAATGAAAATTTAGCGTTTCAGTTGAGAGCCTAGGAAGAGGCACTAAACTCAGTGTTTACACTAAGTTAACTAAACTTAGTGTTTACTGTAAATTTAGTGTTTACAGTTGAGGAGTCTAGGAAGAGGAACTAAACTTCCCAGTAAGGAAAGCAGCTGTCTCTTCAGGACAAAGAAGATGGAGACAAGCTTAGAAAGGGACAGATAAGAAGGCAATAGGATTCATGGAGAGTGTGGAGAGAACAGGATGGGGAGTGGCCTCGCTCTGCAAAGTTTTATAGGCTCAGTAGGGCCTGTTTCTATTTGAAGGGATTGTAAAAGGGTTATAGACTCCTAATATAACCCTGCTGTGGAAAGACAATCATGTGGTTGTGATATAAGAGGCTGAGATTTTTGGAGAATTGGAAAGACAGCAGGATGAGGGCTGGCTCAAGCTCAATCCCCTGTAGAATTAATCCCCACAGTAAACTTTTGAGTGGTCCCCAATATCAAACAGAAAAGCAGCAAAATAGGGGGTTGGATTTAGATGAATTGCAGAGATGAGAACTTAATTATCAAAGTTAGCTGTGGCTATGAGCTTTTGTTGATATGCACACTGAGAACTAAAGATAAGGTGGAACTAATGTGTATAGTTTTTGAACTTTAAGAAACAAGATATATGATGGTACCCTATTATTGGAGTTGAGGAAAGAGAGATAGAAAGAGAAAAAAAGAGTGAGAGAAAGGAAAAAGGAGAGAGATGTGGAAAAAGGGGTGAATTTGAATTGTTGCTGGAAGTGGAGAGGACAGGGCAGAACTTTTTTAATATTTTCACCTGTTTAGTTAGATAGCTATGTGACACAACTTCTACTACATTAACCAGAGGTTAGAAGGAAGTACAACTACAGTTTAACAAAACTATTGCAGCCCTCATTCATTGGGTTGTGCAATAAAATAATGGTATACGTATCTCTACTGACTATTGCATATGATACACATATATAGACACAGAATCTATATCATTATATTTTACAAAAAAGAGAACTGAGCCCCAGAAAACCCATGTAACTTGTCAAGGTATTATAGTTAATAACTAGGAAAAGTTCAATATGACACCAGCCTTTATAATTGTAAACCCAAGTTCTTTTCCTTTTTGCTGTCATTGTAACGGACTGTTTAAGATTAGAAAGTATAGAAAATATCATTTTTTCCTGAGAACATATTTGGGTTAAAGTACCTTAGCGTGCTTTTGAAATAACATAGTGAATACAATTAAAGTGTAATCTTATACTGTTTCCAAAGCGTTGATTCCTAGATAATCTGCCCAGTTCTTTTGGTAATTAACAAGAAGAATAACAATTCATTTGATGCTATACAAGTAACACTTGTTCAGTTTATTTGGGATAGTTTGTATTTTCCCTTGGATACACACCCAACCTACATCTCAGGCTCCATTAAATTATCCGCTCTTCCCTAAAATCTACCCACCTCTAATTTGATTTTATGTTCACAGGGAAAGACCAAGATTGAGTTATTAATACATTAGGAAGGTGCTTTTCATGCCCTGTAAAATTCACTGACTTGATTCATGTGATGGGTTTGTTGTATTGTATAAGACCTGTGACAAACTCTTACAAACACATTCTAGCTGCACTTCTTAAAAGTGACAAAAAGTCTCTGAATAAAAATAAAATAAAAGAATCGGAGAGTCAGGTAGCCATCTAGTCTAGATTAGGGAGAGTCAGGTAGCCATCTAGTCTAGATTAGGGAAGAGTCAGGCAGCCATCTAGTCTAGATTAGGGAGAGTCAGGTAGCCATCTAGTCTAGATTAGAAGAACTCTGCCCATGGCTGCAGGATGCCAGAATCATCAAGCCAAAGCAAGTTGAAAATCCCAGATCTGTCTCCCTGATTCCTCCTGAATTTACTCTATTTCACATTCATGTCTTTGAGTTTTAAAGTTTCAAGGAAACACCATTAAGATGGCTATATTATTAAACTTATGATGCTGAGTACAAGAGTATGCCACCCGCACGACTAGAGCCTGGCAAGCTACCCGTGTCGTATTTGATATGCCATATACTAAGTAACAATTATGGACCTCATTCCCATGACCTGATGGGATGATTTGAGGCTCTTTATGTTCCTGGAGCAGGCAGGTGCCCTTGGGCTCTACTAGCATGAGACCAGGACATATGGAGATGTTACTGGTGCCCCTCGAACAAACCCTATGATGAACGGGAAGACAGTGATACAGTGATACAGTGATGATGCTGATGTACAAAGTTGCTGCATACCACAACACTTCTAAAGAGTACCCACCCTCCACTGCTTTCTTTATACAACTTCTATTTTGGTCTCCTTTACCCTGTAACCTTCCTCTGCCGAGTAATCCTAGTGGAGATAAAATGGCATGGTTGGATACTAAACATTTCTTAAATTGTTTTTTTCCTCAGTTGAGTGAGATTGTTTCAACTTAACATAATACTCTGTACTTACCTCTAAGTTAGACATTCATGATATCATGTGTTCTTCCATTGCATAGTGTGTCTATGTGTGTGTATACATACACACACACATATATATATGCTATATATATATATATGCCACAGAAGGAAGGAAGAATGAATAAATGTCCATCTTTTAGTTATTTTCTGCCATCCCTACAACATTCTTGTGCACAAATACTTTGTTGGTTATTTTTTTCTACTGTTTTATTCCCCCATTGACAGAACAGTGTGCGGCATACATGGATAGTCAATGCTTATTGTATAAAAAAAGAAAACTTATTTATTTGTTAATGGATCTTGTTAGGTACAAATATTGGAGAAAAAGAGTTTTTAAGTGAAGCAAATCCCAGAGTATTTGGAACTGCTTTTTTCTTTTCTGATAGTAATTTGACTTTTCTGCACTGCAATTCCCTACTTAGATATCCTAAATCTAATCATTAGTTTGGCATATAGCTGAAGAAGAACATTATAAATGGACATCAGAATCTATGCACATAAGCACATCGAGTATAAATATATATATAATATATGTATATATATTTTAGATAAACAAAGTGCATATAAGCAAATACATACCATTGCATAATAAATACCAAATAAAATACAATAATTTTAAATAGTAAATATTATGCACAATCTATTATATATAATTCAATAATATAGTTACATATACAAATATGCTATTTACAGTAAGATATGATTAATTAAATTGTCATTAATTATCAAAAAGATAATTTTTAAAATTCCTTAAATTAAGCAGAATTTTGGAACTAGAGTGGTAGTATAGTGTGAGGGGCATTTGCCGCATGTGGCTGACCAGCTTTGATCCTCAGTATCCCACATAGCCTCCCTGAGCATACCAAGAGTAATCCCTGAGCACAGAGTAATGAGTAAGACCTAAGCACTGCCAGATGTGGCCAAAACCCCCAAATGAATGAATTTTTTATTACTTTCAAATATGTTGGAATATGACTATCATTAGGTACAATAACTGACTCCAGATTCATTCATTCATGCATGAATGAACCCAGATTAGTGACGTCAACTCACTGCTGGTTGGGAAACAGGGACTGAAAGTGCAGCAGGGTGTGGGGTCATTTGCTGTAATAAGGGATTTCCTGACTGCAAACTTTTTTCGCAAGACTGCTTATTTGGTAAAAATATTTTTGTACAAAATTATGTTTGTCCTAAACTATTGTTCAATCTGTCCTATTGTTATTAGGTTTCAAAGCAATGAAATCTTATTTTCCAATGATATCATACATTAATATTGACTTTTGACTTTCACCTTGGCTAATTTGCTGCTTTACTGTGAAGGGCATTCCCAAAACAACAATCAGTATAAAAAAAGGGACTTCTGGTCAACATAGAGACTATTGTAAGATAATTTAAAGGGGCAGCAGATTCCCTAATCTACCACTGTCAACGGGGACTAAGCCTTTTGTCTTCTTCAGCTTATTTTGCCATGCTCCTCTCAACCTTATTTTCCTTCCATGATGGAGTTGTGGGATAAGTGAGATTGTTGGCCATATGGTTACAGCGCCTTCCAGATACTGGCCCAATATTTACCTCTTCGTATTATGCATGTCTCCAAATAGTAGAGTTTACTTCATTCTATTGTGATTTGCATGCAGGTCCTCAGTCCCAGGCAACATATCTGTAAGGTGTAAATAATGACAGAGACTTGGACTGAACCAGCACATCCAGGTCTCTGTAAATATGTGTCTTCCTTCCCTGTGACAGCTGCGTTGTGCACAGTCACAGAAGCTGCTTTGTAGTCTGCAAGCCTCTATTCTACACCGAGCTCAGGTCAGGAAGGAGCGCACAGCATCAAGACAATTACAGAGAAACGAGCCAATTGCAAAGCCACTGTTCCCATGGACTCTGAAGGCATGGATTCTGATCCTTTAGAGAGTGCCAGTATAAACCTTCATTTAATAGGCAGATGACACATTCTATTGGCTGACATTCATCAGCAGCTCTGGGGATGGATATCAGAGGAAACTGTCCAGAAATCACAGAGTCATAGTTTAGTCTCTAGCTGAATGGAAAAGATACAGTGGTGAACCTGGCCTGACCTTATCCCTTGTCTATCTTTTCCCTCTGCTGTTGCTAGATGAATGGAAGCAAAACATAAGTGAGTGCAGACACCATTAGAACAGCTCTGAGTGCACGACACCATGAGACACAGCTCCAAGTGCAGACACCATCAGAACACAGCTCTGGGGAGCTGTTGTATGGCTATAGTTCCACTCTGTGACAGGACATGGGAGCCACAGAAGTTGATGCATCCAAGCAAAGGTTCTGCAAGTCCTATGAGACTTCTCTGAGACTTCCCCAGAACTTCTCTGGTTTGAGGTCACCTGACAATTTACACAGCAATACATCCTAGTAAAAGGCAGTCATTCTTAATAAGACCTGCTCTTAAATTCATGTCCCTTTGGCTTAACTATTCTCAGAGATTCAATGACAGCTGAGTTAGGCGAAAACCAGAGACAAGAATGATGTTGTATAATGAGGCTGTGTGTCTGGCACACATCACACAGGTGAAGAACAACCAGTGTTGGTGAGGATGAATGAGAAATGGAAACTTCACCCACAATTGGTGTAAATATAGACTCAGTCTATAATTCAGGTTTTGGCAAATATTATGGCCACTTTTCAAAACACTAATCAATTTCCAAAATAATCCAGCCACCCCACTCCTTGGCATTTACCCTAAAGATCCCCAAACTCTTCAGAACAGATATTTTATTTTTTGCAGAACTATTTACAACAGTCAAAATGTAGACAGAGCCCAATGTGCATGAACACAGGACATCAGAAAGAAACCATGAAACATATATACAAATCAAATACTGAAATACAAAATCATGCAACATGCGGCTACATGTTAGGAACCAGAAGGAGAGGATCACACTCAGAATTTATTTCCTTTATATGTGGTATAGAAGGTGGCAGTGGGTGGGAAGAACAGTGCAGCAGGTAGGGTGCTTCCTTGCATGTCCCCCAAAACCCAGGTCTAATACTTGGCTCTACATCTGGTCCCCAGAGCCTCACCAGGAGTGATCCCTAAGTGCAAAGCCAGGAGCAACTCTTGAACATCACCAAATATGGGCAATATTTTTACATTAAAATATATAAAATAAAGTAGGAAAGAAACTACAAATGCTTCATGGCAACACAGAGTGAGGACTGTTCTTCAATAGTACTCATATGACTGCAGGGAGGATGAGGAGACAGGACAGACATGGGGAGTGGCATGAAGATGGAGTGGAGAGAAGCTGACATTGTGGAGGATGTGGTGATGGAATCTTTTTCAAGAAACCTTGACATTGACAATATTGCACATCACTGTGTCTAAATTAAATGTAAAATATGGAGGCAAGTTTGCACACATATAATTAATACAGAAGGACAAACTCAAATAGATCTCATGGTCTGATTAGACATAGTCCTATTTTCTCTCAATTTTACCAAATCAATTCAAAAAACTAAAAGGAACATGAACAGTGAAAAGCAGGTAGTGAAGTCTAAAAAGTACTGTGAGGAGCAAAAAGAGCAGGAGTACCTATGAGAGCGAGGAGAGAAAGATATATAAACAAGAATATCTCCCAGCAGAGCATCCTAAAGCTATCAGGGAAAAGAATATCAACAGGTTCCATGGATCTAATCAGCTCTGCAAGCTTAGCTAAAGCCAAAGAGGGAACAATAATTGATTTCCACAATGATGATCCTGAGTCATCAAGAAAAGGTTACATTTTATGTTCAGAAATCTCTCTGCTTAAGGAGGCAAGGAAGCATGTAATCCATTCGAGAAAGATTTTCATTTCAAATGGTTAAAACTCTTTGAAATGATTTTTTGGTGCATAAAATGATGTGACAGATATCTGGAAAATTCACTTATGTGGAACCATGTCTTCCCGAAGATTGTAGATGAGTGACAATGTGTGTATATTTAGTTAGACTCCTATCACTTCTCCTTTGTGGATACTTCATTAGTCTAATTTTTTTAAATGGTTCAAAATTCTGACTTCTGAGTACCAAACTGTATTTTCCTGAAGTAAAATATTCCCACAATCTTTCTTGGATGTTCCAGACCCCTGCAACCATCAACCACATTTGCTTCATGAACAAAATTACTGACATTCAGGAAAAAAGCAGCATCTGAGAACATTGCAGAATTTTAAGGAGGCCTTACTCACATTTTCCAAAACTTTTTTAGGGATTTGATCAACTCTCTGAGGAGCAATTTTGGGGTAGGGGCAAGAGTTTGGTTCCCAAACCAAAGTCAATTCATTATTGCAACAAATAATAGAGATTTTTTTTCTACCAAATGTTATTTTTTTTAAATCATTTCACCAAAGTTTTCACCTTCAAGTAGCCTTGTGCTGGACACGCAGGGCTTGTCACTGAATCCTAGCAGCTCCGTCATCCACTAGCGTCCTTTTGTGTATCATTTTGTCCCGAATGTGGTCCCACTTGTTTGAATATGCTAAGATCCTTGCTCTGAAAATTTTCCTTCTGCAATTATAGGACAGTATTGCCATCATTTTATTTTTTGAAAATAAGACCAAAGTTATGAGGGTGACTGAATTCTCATAAGTCAGATCCCGAGTATCAGAGCAGAACTAGATCCTTGGAAGACCATGATAGACTACTTCTATCTCCTCTGCACAGTGATCAACTACAACTGCTGTTCCACCACCTGCTCTGTTTGGAAACATCCCTTTCCTTGCTACACTAAGTGTGGGGACAGGGGAGTATCTGATCTAGGAGCCACCAAACGTGACCTGTGCAGAACAAAATGCTCAGGGCTGGGACTTACCTGGAGTGTTGAGCAGGCGGGACCTTCTGCAGTGATAGGCCACCTCCTGTTCACAGTGCTCCGAGCCCTCAATCAGAGCCTCCAGTTGGTCCATGCTGCCATTGTAATCCAAAGCCATTGTGTAAAGGCTTCTCAGGGTGGCGCCCGCACCCGGGTCAGTGCTGTCACATTGTGCTGCACGGATGTCCAGATTTTATCCTCTGCCCAAGCAACATAAACAGGGAAAAAAAAAAATAGAAGAGAGGTCAAAAGAGGCTCATGCAAACAGTATAATATTTAGTTAGACATGCAAAACGTTCACTGTTATCTGAATTATTTTGCAAAAGGTTGGACCAGAACGTTTTGCAAATGTTCTGGTAAAACGTTTAATCATGAACGGATGCTGGATCTTGTCAAATGCTTTCTCTGTGTCTATTAATAGGATCATATGGTTTTTATTTTTATCTTATTGACATGATAGATTATGTTGATTGACTTGTGAATGTTGAACCATCCTTGCATTACGGAATGAATCCTACTTGGTCATGATGTATAATCTTCTTTATAGATTAGAAGAAAATGTGTTCATCAGAGAGCACCACGAAGTGCTAGAATGGGGTTAACAGTACAAGAAAATATATTTGGGGAACATTCCTTCACAGGTTTTATGCTAAGCACCCAATGTCTACTAACTGACTCCCACCTTATCTGCCATGTCTAAATGAGGAATGACAAAAACTATAGATAGAGATAGAATACTGAAAGCAGCAAGATCAAAGAAGAAAATCACATACAAAGGAACATCTCTAAGATTTACAGCAGACTTCTCTGATGAAACACTCTGAGCCCGAAAACAATGGTGGGATATTGTGAAAAGGCTCAATGAACTGCAGGCCTCACCAAGAATTCTTTACCCAGCCAGACTCACATTCAGATATGAAGGAAAGATACACAATGTCATGGATAAGCAACAACTCAGGAACTTCGTGGACTCAAAACCAACTTTAAGAAGGACTGAAGGGTCTACTGTAATATGACCAAACCCAAAAGCCCAACAAGCACAAACAGAAAGATGACACAAAATCCGATGACAATAATCTCTCTCAATGTCAATGGTCTAAATGCACCAATTAAGAGACACAGAGTGACAAAATGGATTAAAAATTGAACCCAACACTCTGCTGTGTACAAGAAACACATCTGAATAATCAGAACAAACACAGACTTAAAGTCAAAGGTTGGAAGACCATTCTCAAACACAACAACTCTAAAGGCTGGTGTGGCCATATTAGTATCAGATAATATAGACTTCAGGCTGAAAAAGGATAGAAGGGACAACAAAGGCCATTTCTTATTAATTAAGGGGTATGTACACCAGGAAGAAATTACACTACTAAACATATATGCACCCAACGAGGGACCAGCAAAATACATAAAACAACTGCTAAGAGACCTCAAAGAAGACATTAACAGTAGCACAATAATAGTTGGAGACTTCAACACTGCTCTATCAACTATGGATAGATCAACAAGACTGAAACTCACCAAGGAAATATTGGCCCTGAAGGAAGAAATGGAAGAAAGAGAGCTAGTGGATATATACAGGGCTCTTCATGCCAAAAAAAGCTGAATACACATTTTTCTCTAGTGCACATGGAACATTCTCCAAGATAGACCACATGCTGAGCCACAAAGCATACCTCAATAAAATAAAAAAGATAGAAATTGTGTCAGCTATCTTTTTCAGACCATGATGCACTGAAAATGGAAGTTAACAGTACACAGAAACAGGGAGCCAAACCAAACACCTGGAAACTGAACAGCTCACTCCTGAACAACAAATGGGTCATAGAAGAAATCAAACAGGAAATCCAAAGATTTCTGGAAACAAATGAAAATGAAGACACCAACTATAAGAACTTGTGGGACACGGCAAAAAGCCGTGTTAAGAGGGAAGTTTATAGCTCTGCAAGCATTCATCAGGAAACAAGAAAGGGCCCACATAAATAACCTGACTACACAGCTGAAGACATTAGAAAAAAAGACCAACAAAAGGAGCCCAACCCAGGCAGAAAAAAAGGAAATAATAAAACTTAGAGAGGAAATCAATGAGTTGGAAACCAAAAAAAAAAACAATCCAAAAGATTAATGAAACCAAGAGCTGGTTCTTTGAAAAAATAAACAAGATTGACAAACCATTGGCAAGACTTGTAAGGACAGGGAAAAGAGAGAACCCAAATAAACAGAATCAGAAATAAAAAGGGTGACATCACAACAGAAACCACAGAAATCCAAAAGATCATCAGAGATTACTTTGAGAGCCTGTATGCCGTGAAACATGAGAATCTAGAAGAAATGGATAAATTCCTTGAAGTCCTATAACCTCCCACGGCTGAAACAAGAAGACCTCCAATACCTGAATAAGCCTATCACCATCGAGGAAATTGAAACAGTAATTAAAAAGTCTGCCCAAACACAAAAGCCCAGGTCCAGATGGATTCACTAGTGAACTCTACCAAACCTTTAAGGAGGACCTACTGCCAGTCCTTTTCAAGCTCTTTCCAGGAAATAGAAGAAACAGAAACACTCCCAAACAGCTTCTACGAGGCACATATCACCCTGATACCCAAAGCAGGGAGAGACAACACAAAAGAAAGAAAACTACAGACCAATATCCCTGATGAACACGGATGCTAAGATCTTCAACAAAATACTAGCAAACAGAATCCAAAGACTCATCAAGAAGATTATACATCATGACCAAGTAGGATTCATCCCGGGAATGCAAGGATGGTTCAACATTCGCAAGTCAATCAACATAATACATCATATCAATAAGAGAAAAAATAAAAACCATATGATCCTATCAATAGACACAGAGAAAGCATTTGACAAGATCCAGCACCCGTTCATGATTAAAAACCCTCCAGAAAATGGGAATTGAAGGGACTTTCCTCAAGATAGTTACAGCCATCTACCAAAAGCCCACAGCGAGCATCATTCTAAATGGGGAAAAGTTGAAAGCCTTCCCCTGAGATCAGGGACAAGACAAGGTTGCCCCACTCTCACCTCTTTTATTCAATATAGTACTGGAAGTACCTTGCCATAGCAATCAGAGAAGAAAAGGACATCAAGGGCATCCAGATAGGCAAGGAAGAAGTCAAGCTATCATTATTTGCAGATGACATGATATTATACCTAGAGAACCCTAAACTCTCTACCAAAAAAACTCCTAGAAACAATAGACGCATATAGTAGAGTGGCAGGATACAAAATCAACACCCAAAAGTCGGTGGCTTTCCTATATACAAATAACGAAAGAGAAGAAAGGGATATTAAGGAAACGATTCCATTCACAATTGTGCCACAGAAAATCAAATACCTAGGAATCAACTTACCCAAGTGTGTAAAGGACCTGTACAAAGAAAACTACAAGACACTGCTCCAAGAGATAAAAGAGGACACAAGGAAATGGAAACATATTCCCTGCTCATGGATGGGGAGAATCAACATTGTCAAAATGGTAATACTCCCTAGAGCTCTGTACAGATTCAATGCAGTCCCTATAAGGATACCCATGACATTCTTCAAAGAAATTGACCAAACACTCCTGAAATTTGTATGGAACAATAAACCCCCAAGGATAGCTAAAGCAATCCTCGGGAAAAAGAAGATGGGAGGCATCACCTTTCCCAACTTCAAACTGTACTACAAGGCAGTAGTAATTAAAACAGCATGGTATTGGAATAAAAACAGACCTGTGGACCTATGGAATAGAATTGAGTATCCTGACACCCAACCTCAAACACATGATCATTTAATCTTTGATAAAGGTGCAAAGAGTCCAAAAATGGAGTAAGGAAAGCCTCTTCAACAAGTGGTGTTGGGAAAACTGGGCAGCGACATGTAAAAAAATGAATTTGGACCTGTGTCTAACACCATGCACAAAAATCAGATCAAAATGGATTAAAGATCTCAATATCAGACTTGAATCCATAAAGTACATTGAAGAAAATATAGGAAAAACCCTCCACGACATTGAAGCTAAAGGCATCTTCAAAGGTGAAACATCACTAACAAAGCAACTAGAAGAAAAAGATAAACATATGGGACTACATGAAACTAAAAAGCTTCTGCACCTCAAAAGAAACAGTGACTAAGATACAAAAGGCAGTCCACAGAATGGGAAAGAATATTCACCCAATACCCATCTGATAAGGGGTTAATATCCAGGATATATCAGGCACTGGTAGAACTTTACAAGAAGAAAACAAACAACCCCATCAAAAATGGGGAGAAGAAATGAACAGAAACTTCAGCAAGGAAGAAATTCGAATGGCCAAAAAACATATGAAAAAAATGCTCATCATCACTAATCATCAGAGAGATGCAAATCAAAACAACAATGAGATATCATTTTACACCACAGAGACTGGCACATATTCAAAAGAGCAAGAACAACAAGTGCTGGCGTGGATGTGGGGAAAAGGGGACACTCATCCATTGTTGGTGGGAATGCCCGGCTGGTACAGCCTTTCTGGAAAACAATATGGACATTCCTCCAAAGACTAGAAATTGAACTCCCCATTTGACCCAGCCATACCACTCCTGGGAATCTACTCTGGGAAACCAAAAATACGCAGCGGAAACACCATCCCTACTTTTATGTTCATAGCAGCATTATTCACAATAGCCAGAATCTGGAAGCAACCAGAGTGCCCGAAAATCGATGACTGGATAAAAGAAGCTTTGGTACATCTACACAATGGAATACTATGCAGCTGTTAGGAAAAATGAAGTTATAAAATTTGCCTATAAATGGATGGACATGGAGAAGATTATGTTGAGTGAAATTAGCCAGAAGGAGAGAGACAGATACAGAATGACTGCATTTATTTGCATAACATAAATATATATGTACATATTATGATACCAATATCCAAGGTCAAGTGAAACATGTATCAGGAGGTCTTGTCAAAGGTGGAAATTATCACAAACGTGTGGGAGTCAGAGGCTAGGTAAGACAGAAAATGGAACAGTGTGCTAACAATTGTCGAGGGTACTAATGCCAACCTAGAACTGAGCATTAAATAGAGGCAAAAAAGATACACATGACAACCCTTTAATGTATGTTCTGTAATCCATAGTCTGGAAGGGAAGGAAAAGAGAAAGAGAGAGAAAGGGAAAGAAATAAAGAACCTGCCATGGAGGAGGGCTGGGGGAGGGGAGGGGAACCGGGACGTTGGTGGTGGGAGATGGGCACTGGTGGAGGGATGGGTGCTGGAACACTGTATGACCAAAACCCAAATATGAACTTTTTAATTGTATATCTTTGTAATTGTAATAAAAAATAAAAATTAAAAAGTGAGGAAAATGTGCATGAGAAGAATTAATAAGCAGTTTTCTCCATAGTAAGAGGCTTGGCTACAATTTGACCACAGGATGCCTGATCTCAAAGCCATTATGGTGAAATTACTCAAAAAAATGAAATTCTAATATAGATGTCAGAGAACTAAAA
>JAJIBD010027354.1:0-49838 GCA_021461705.1 Cryptotis parvus
AAAAAGCTGAATACACATTTTTCTCTAGTGCACATGGAACATTCTCCAAGATAGACCACATGCTGAGCCACAAAGCATACCTCAATAAAATAAAAAAGATAGAAATTGTGTCAGCTATCTTTTCAGACCATGATGCACTGAAAATGGAAGTTAACCATACACAGAAACAGGGAGTCAAACCAAACACCTGGAAACTGAACAGCTCACTCCTGAACAACAAATGGGTCATAGAAGAAATCAAACAGGAAATCCAAAGATTTCTGGAAACAAATGAAAATGAAGACACCAACTATAAGAACTTGTGGGACACGGCAAAAGCCGTGTTAAGAGGGAAGTTTATAGCTCTGCAAGCATTCATCAGGAAACTAGAAAGGGCGCACATAAATAACCTGACTACACAGCTGAAGACATTAGAGAAAGACCAACAAAAGGAGCCCAACCCAGGCAGAAAAAAGGAAATAATAAAACTTAGAGAGGAAATCAATGAGTTGGAAACCAAAAAAAAATCCAAAAAGATTAATGAAACCAAGAGCTGGTTTTTTGAAAAAATAAACAAGATTGACAAACCATTGGCAAGACTTGTAAGGACAGGGAAAGAGAGAACCCAAATAAACAGAATCAGAAATAAAAAAGGGTGACATCACAACAGAAACCACAGAAATCCAAAAGATCATCAGAGATTACTTTGAGAGCCTGTATGCCGTGAAACATGAGAATCTAGAAGAAATGGATCAATTCCTGAAGTCCTATAACCTCCCACGGCTGAAACAAGAAGACCTCCAATACCTGAATAAGCCTATCACCATCGAGGGAAATAGAAACAGTAATTAAAAGTCTTCCCAAACACAAAAGCCCAGGTCCAGATGGATTCCCTAGTGAATTCTACCAAACCTTTAAGGAGGACCTACTGCCTGTCCTGTTCAAGCTCTTCCAGGAAATAGAAGAAACAGAAACACTCCCAAACAGCTTTTATGAGGCACATATCACCCTGATACCCAAAGCAGGGAGAGACAACACAAAGAAAGAAAACTACAGACCAATATCCCTGATGAACACGGATGCTAAGATCTTCAACAAAATACTAGCCAACAGAATCCAAAGACTCATCAAGAAGATTATACATCATGACCAAGTAGGATTCATCCCGGGTATGCAAGGATGGTTCAACATTCGCAAGTCAATCAACATAATACATCATATCAATA
Organism: Cryptotis parvus; assembly: GCA_021461705.1. Classification (NCBI taxonomy): domain Eukaryota; kingdom Metazoa; phylum Chordata; class Mammalia; order Eulipotyphla; family Soricidae; genus Cryptotis; species Cryptotis parvus. The sequence continues at coordinate 1,206 of JAJIBD010027354.1, forward strand.
AGAGAAAAAATAAAAACCATATGATCCTATCAATAGACGCAGAGAAAGCATTTGACAAGATCCAGCACCCATTCATGATTAAAACCCTCCAGAAAATGGGAATTGAAGGGACTTTCCTCAAGATAGTTACAGCCATCTACCAAAAGCCCACAGCGAGCATCATTCTCAATGGGGGAAAAGTTGAAAGCCTTCCCCCTGAGATCAGGGACAAGACAAGGTTGCCCACTCTCACCTCTTTTATTCAATATAGTACTGGAAGTACTTGCCATAGCAATCAGAGAAGAAAAGGACATCAAGGGCATCCAGATAGGCAAGGAAGAAGTCAAGCTATCATTATTTGCAGATGACATGATTTTATACCTAGAGAACCCTAAACTCTCTACCAAAAAACTCCTAGAAACAATAGACACATATAGTAGAGTGGCAGGATACAAAATCAACACGCAAAAGTCGGTGGCTTTCCTATATACAAATAACGAAAGAGAAGAAAGGGATATTAAGGAAACAATTCCATTCACAATTGTGCCACAGAAAATCAAATACCTAGGAATCAACTTACCCAAGTGTGTAAAGGACCTGTATAAAGAAAACTACAAGACACTGCTCCAAGAGATAAAAAGAGGACACAAGGAAATGGAAACATATTCCCTGCTCATGGATGGGGAGAATCAACATTGTCAAAATGGTAATACTCCCTAGAGCTCTGTACAGATTCAATGCAATCCCTATAAGGATACCCATGACATTCTTCAAGGAAATTGACCAAACAATCCTGAAATTTGTATGGAACGATAAACCCCAAGGATAGCTAAAGCAATCCTCGGGAAAAAGAAGATGGGAGGCATCACCTTACCCAACTTCAAACTGTACTACAAGGCAGTAGTAATTAAAACAGCATGGTATTGGAATAAAAACAGACCCGTGGACCTATGGAATAGAATTGAGTATCCTGACACCCAACCTCAAACGCATGATCATTTAATCTTTGATAAAGGTGCAACGAGTTTAAAATGGAGTAAGGAAAGCCTCTTCAATAAGTGGTGTTGGGAAAACTGGGCAGCGACATGTAAAAGAATGAATTTGGACCTGTGTCTAACACCATGCACAAAAATCAGATCAAAATGGATTAAAGATCTCAATATCAGACTTGAATCCATAAAGTACATTGAAGAAAATATAGGAAAAACCCTCCATGACATTGAAGCTAAAGGCATCTTCAAAGATGAAACATCACTAACAAAGCAACTAGAAGAAAAGATAAACATATGGGACTACATGAAACTAAAAAAGCTTCTGCACCTCAAAAGAAACAGTGACTAAGATACAAAAGCAGTCCACAGAATGGGAAAGAATATTCACCCAATACACATCTGATAAGGGGTTAATATCCAGGATATATCAGGCACTGGTAGAACTTTACAAGAAGAAAACAAACAACCCCATCAAAAAATGGGGAGAAGAAATGAACAGAAACTTCAGCAAGGAAGAAATTCGAATGGCCAAAAAACATATGAAAAAATGCTCATCATCACTAATCATCAGAGAGATGCAAATCAAAACAACAATGAGATACCACTTTACACCACAGAGACTGGCACACATTCAAAAGAACAAGAACAACAAGTGCTGGCGTGGGTGTGGGGAAAAGGGGACACTCATCCATTGTTGGTGGGAATGCCGGCTGGTACAGCCTTTCTGGAAAACAATATGGACTTTCCTCCAAAGACTAGAAATTGAACTCCCATTTGACCCAGCGATACCACTCCTGGGAATCTACTCTGGGAAGCCAAAAATACGCAGCGGAAACACCATCCCTACTTTTATGTTCATAGCAGCATTATTCACAATAGCCAGAATCTGGAAGCAACCAGAGTGCCCGAAAATCGATGACTGGATAAAAAAGCTTTGGTACATCTACACAATGGAATACTATGCAGCTGTTAGGAAAAATGAAGTTATAAAATTTGCCTACAAATGGATGGACATGGAGAAGATTATGTTGGAGCGAAATTAGCCAGAAGGAGAGAGACAGATACAGAATGACTGCATTTATCTGCATAACATAAATATATAGGTACATATTATGATACCAATATCCAAGATCAAGTGAAACATATATCAGGAGGTCCTGTCAAAGGTGGAAATTATCACAAATGTGTGGGATTCAGAGGCTAGGTAAGACAGAAATGGAACAGTGTGCTGACAATTGTTGAGGGTACTAATGCCAACCTAGAACTGAGCATTAAATAGAGGCAAAAAGATACACATGACAACCCTTTAAAAGTATGTTCTGTAATCCATAGTCTCGAGGGGAAGGAAAAGAGAAAGAGAGAGAAATGGAAAGAAACCAAGAACCTGCCATGGAGCAGGGCTGGGGGGGGGGGGGGGAGGGAACCGGGGACGTTGGTGGTGGGAGATGGGCACTGGTGGCGGGATGGGTGCTGCAACACTGTTTGACCAAAACCCAAATATGAACTTTTTAATTGTATATCTTTGTAATTTTAAAAATAAAAAAATAAAATAAATATATATGCATATGCAAAAAAAAAAACTAAACTGACTTTGTTGATATGAGCTTTGAAAAAGACAAACTTTATCTGCCTTACATTCAGATTTACAACTTAGAACATGCTTTTGTTCTCAAATGCTTTAAGAAAACATATTGGTTGAAGATTGGTTTACACTTACAACAATAAGAAAACATATTGGTTGAAGATTGGTTTACACTTACAACAATAAACTTTGTTTTCTGTGAAAAAAAAATAAGTACTGGCATGGATGTGAGGGAAAAGGGGACTCTCATCCATTGTTGGTGGGAATGTGGACTGGTATAGCCATTTTGGAAAACAATATGGACATTCTTCCAAAAACTAGAAATTGAGCTCCTATTTGAGCCTGCCATACTCCTGGGAATATTCCCTGGGAAGCCAAAAACACACAGCAGAAACACCATCTGCACTTTTATTTTCATAACAGCACTATTCACAATAGCCAGAATCTGGAAACAACCAGAGTGCCTGAGAACTGATAACTGGATAAAGAAACTTTGGTACATCTACACAATGGAATACTATGCAGCTGTTAGGAAAAACAAAGTTATAAAATTTTCCTATAAATAGAAGGACATGGAGAGGATCATGCTGAGTGAAATTAGTCAGAGGGAAAAGGACAGATACAGAATGACTGCATTTATTTTCGGAATAAAAAAAAATAGCATGATACCAATATCCAAAGCAGAAAAACATGGATCAGGAGGTCTTGACAGTTGGTAGAACCTACTGCAAATGTGTGGGAGTCAGAGGTTAGGCAATACAGAAAAAGGAAGTGTACTAATAATTATTGTAAATGATAATACCAGCATTGAACTGAGCATTGAAAGTAGGCAAAAGGATATACTGATAGCCTCTAACTGTATGTATTGCAAGCCACAGTGTGTAAAAGAAGGAAGAGAGAGAAAGAGAGAAAAGAGAGAAAGAGAGAGAGAAATAAAAATTGCCTGCCATAGATGCAGGCTGGGGGTGGAGGGAAATCATGAGACATTGGTGGAAGGAAATGGGCACTGGTGGAGGGATGGGTGCTGGAACACTATATGATTAAATCCAAATGTGAACACTTTTGTAACTATATCTCATGGTGGTATGGGAACGAGGTCTATAATTGTTATTGGTATTTGGCATATCAAATACGACACGGGTAGCTTTCCAGGCTCTGCAATTATAGACCTCGTTCCCATGACTTGATGGAATGATTTGAGGCTCTTTATGTTCCTGGAACAGGCAGATGCCTTTGGGCTATCTCGCATGTGACAGGATATATGGGAGATGTTACTGGTGCCCGCTCGAGTAATCGATGATCTAAGGGAGGTCAAGTGATCAAGTCAAGTGATCATGGTGGTATAATAAAAAATTAATTGATTATAAAATATTCAAGTGATAAGTTAATAAGAGAAAAAATACTCTATCACTTTTCAGGGAAATACAAATCAAAAGAGCAATAAGATATGACTATTGGATGACAGGCCTAGCTCCCTTGGGAGCTTTACTGTTCACTATCACTATCTATCACTATCTTCCCGTTGATCATCTATTTGCTAGAGCGGGCACCAGTAATATCTCCATATGTCCTGTCTCATGCTAGGAGAACCCAAAGGCATCCGCTTGCTCCAGGAACATAAAGAGCTTCAAACCATTATATTAGGTCATGGAAATGACCTAATATAAATGTTACTGGTATTTGGCATATCAAATATGACACGAGCAGCTTGCCAGGCTTGCCATGCTGGTGGCATACTCTTGTAGTAACCTCTACTCTTGTAGTCACCTTAAGCTTTACTGTTAAATCTATTTAATCTATTCACTCACAGTTTAATCTATTTACTCACAATTTAATCTATTTACATGTTCTTAAGCCAGGGTTCATGCTAATGAGATCCCTCTTCTGTGTAAACACTGATGGAGGGTGTGGCAGTTACAGAAGTCACCTTGACTCTGAATGAGTAATGTATCTACTATGACTTCTATGTTATCTAATTGGGCACAGCTCCTCTTTATACCCACTGGTCCCAGAGTGGGACAGTTAGAATTTACCAGGAGACTGCCACCCTGGCTACATTGAAACTATCGTTTAAGATTATAGGAAGGATCATACTATTTTTCTCTCAAGCAAGCGAATGTGACCTTTCAGTATACAGAGAACAAGATACTCAGAATCACCCTGGTGCAGATAATAAAAAAAGAAGGAACTATGAGTACCATCTAGATTACATTAAGCACATGAAATTAAGATGTATTACTTTACACCAGCCCTCCTCTCTGTCTCCAGTGTTTTGACATAAGAGTTAATCACGGAAGAAGGGATTTGTCCCTGGCATAGCCATTTGTTTAGACCTGAAACAAGGTCTACACATAGAAGCTGATTTGTTGATCTTTGTTGACAGAACCCTCCCTAAAGTTAGGATTACTTTTGTGTATATAAGGGGACTGACTACTTGAGGTACTGTATTCACTCTGGTGGGTCTCTCCTTGGTGGGATCCTCTTTGGTGGGAGACTTGGGCTCTCATGCATAGTCTAAGTTCTAACCAGAGCTCGAGGTCTTCCATCATATTGGATGGCGGTGGTAGAACTCATTCTTCTATTAAAATCCTTTTTGGAACTGCTCCGGATGAGTTTTCATCCATTTCCCAGCGACCTTGGAGGCAGAAGTGCACTTATGTCCTGGTACTGTTGTGGACCCAATATATGACCTCACACCTGATTGGCACACAAAAAAGGAACAACAACAACAAAAAAAAATACTGGTGTGGATGTGGGCTACACCCTCATTCTCTGTTGGTAAGGAATATCCACTGGTCCAACCTTTTTAGAAAACTACTGAAACTAAATATAAGCATTGAATTTTCACAGGATTCCACAATTCCACTACTTGGCATCCACCACAAAGGCCCAATAACAGTTTCAAAAAAGACATTTGTGAAACCAAAACTATATAGTACAGAGGTTAAGCGGTTTATACATGGCCAAGTCTGGTTTAATCCTCAATACCACGTATGGTATGCTTTCGATGCCAGCGTCACGTGCATTGAAAGTACAGACAGTCATTTTAGTCCTACGTTTTGGCAGCCTAGGATGGCCACCAAATTGTATCAGGCACTGCTTGTTTGCCTTTCTTACTGCTGTCGTATTAAGGGCTCTTTTGGGGTCAGGAAAATAAACATTTATGTTACTGGATTTGGCATATCGAACACCCATCGGACAGCTTGCCAGGCTCTGCCATGCGGGCACTATTTTCTCATTACTTTGTGGGGCTCTCTCAGAGGGGTGGGTAGAATATTTAAAGTAATTTGGAGGTAATTGCGCTGCCGCTGAGCGGCCGTGTGCAACAGGAAAAGCTGGTTTCTGCTCTGCCAGGTGTACCTGTGTCTTAGGCTCAAGCATTCCTGGGCTTGAAATACTCTCCTCTGAAGGGTGGGTCTCTGCAGTGTGGGTCCTTGTAGGCTGGGTTTCTGACAAGCCAGGCTGAAGACTGGATTAATCTGCAGGCTGGAGACTGGATTAGTCTGCTGGGTGGAGATCTTACCAGCTGCAGAGTGTGGATTGTGAAGATCGCTGCCAGCAAGGTGTGGGGGGGTTTCTCTGGGCTCCTCCGAGGCTCCATCGGGATGGTGGACTCAGGTCGGAAAGTTGCTCTCGTGGTCCATGGAATGCAGGGGGGTTCAACGGGGAAAGCTGGTTTCTGCTCTGCTGGGTCTGACCTCCATTGCTATTCCAGAATCAGGGGCCGCTGTCTCGTTTGCCAAGGCATCGAAAATCAGATGGGCTGGACATGTAATGCGATTTGGAGACAACCGCTGGACTAGAGCCATTACCGACTGGATCCCACGGGATGTCAAAAGATCACGTGGCCACCCACCTACAAGATGGTCAGACTTCCTTGTAAAGACCCTGAAGGAACGGTTTGAGGCTCTTCATATTCCTGAATCAACCAGATGCCACTGGGCTACATTGGCACGTGATAGGGTCCAATGGAAATGTTCCTGGCGCCCGCTCGAGCAAATCGATGAATAACGGGATTCAAGTGATCAAGTGATCAAGTGACCACGTATGGTTCCCTGAGCACACCAGGAGTGATCCCTAACACAGAACCAGGAATAAAACCTCAGCAATGCTAGGTGTTGCCAAAGCGGGGGTGGGGGAGATTAAAAAGATATTTGTGCTTCTATGTTTATTGCAGCACTATTCACAAAAGCCAAAATATGGAAACAACCCAAGTGCCCAAGAGCAGATAACTGGATAAAAAACAGACAATGGAATATTACTCCTGTAAAGGGAAAAAATGAAATCAGGGCAATGAAATCATGCATTTTCCGTTATGTGAATGGAACTAAAGAGCATGATACTGAATGAAGTCAATCAGAAGATGAGGGACAATATAAAATGATCTCTTTCATATGTGGGTTACAAAACAACATAGTAAAGGAACAACAAATGGCCAAAGGCAGCAGAACTGAGCTTACCTGGGGCAAGGGAAGACAGGACTTGAGAGGAGTCCATGAGACATTGGAGAAGGGAAGCAAGCACTCTCTTGGTGAGTGTGAGATTGGAAAAATATATACATAAAGCTATCATATGAACATCTTGTATCTTGTAATTGTATATCTGACGGTGGTATAATAAAATATTTTTTTTTAATTTTTTAAAAAGCTATCATTTACAGTATTGCAAATCCACAGTACCTTTTGTTAATAAACTTCAGATACTATGTTTCCGTATTAAATCTCAATGTATTTTTAAGTGATGTTTTTCCCTTTACCTGCAGGTGAGAATAGGGTCCTTGTTGTTGACATTGATGAGGAAAATCTTTAAATTCCCAGCAACAAACAGTCCTCCGGGATCAACCACTTTAATAACTAATGAGAAACTGAAAATATATCCAGGAAAACACTCCTAAGATTTTATAGTAACTAACAGGCATTCACAGATATAAAATCTATTTGGCTTAGCTGCTCAGTTAAAGCAATTGTCTCATTTAGTTAAAATGTCAGTCAAACCACGTATTTCAACAGTCAGAAAAGGTTGCCTGTTAGGAATCAAATTAGCCAAATCCATTTGTAAAACAGGCAGAAATTTTGAAAAGTCTTTTAATCCCCATCAATAATAAAAAAGACAGAGGAATTCTTTAACATCATGGAGCAAACAAAATTATGACTGTAGGTTCTTACCCTTAAACACTGACTTTTCAATATTGAAAATTGGCAAGTATAAAGGCATAAGAATGCTAAAAAATAACATATTTGAAAATTGGAAAACCATCATAATGGTTGGTGACTAAAGGTTTTTATGGCAGCAGAGATATTTATGGGTTTGAGAAATGAAAGCGCTTGAAATGTGAAACTTAATGAATCCTGATTGAAAGATGAATGTTTTATAAACTGTGACCCAGAGTGACCAATCCAACAGACTTGACTGAAACTGTCTTGTTTTGACTGAAACTTGTTTTGTGCCCTCATGCACGTTCTGGGAAGTTTCTCAGTTTCAGGCAAATAGTGGCAGTTCACCATTTTGAGGGGAAAAGCATTCTATTTTTCATTTGAAATTTACTGATAATTAAAACCAACATTACAGTTTTTCTTCTATTACCAATAAAATTAGACCAACTCTGTCTCCATTTTCCTCTTATTTAATAACTGTTCCTGTAAGAAAATGATTATATATGAAATGACTCAAAAGTAATAGTTAATCTACAATTAAATTAAGAGTAAAAATATTGCTTTAGCAATTCTGGGAAATCTTTGTGACAAGAATGAGCAAGAATGAAAGGAATAAGGTACAGACAGGAATCCATAGCCCATGAGACTTCAAATTCATTTAGTCTAGCTAGATTTTATAGTTGACTATAAGGGAGTAAGAAAAAAAATGAGCCTTTCACACTTTTTTGTTAGTGTTTGAACAAGAAATTTCATGGTCTCTACATCTCCTTTGAAGGAAGATAATTGATAAGAAACAATGAGGCATTCCAACATTTTCTTTACTCCTACTCAGTAACCCTGAAAGCTCTTACATTAAAAAAGAATAAATGGTGTACTCTGTATGAAACCTTAGTGAAAATCAAGTACAAAACTTTTAACCAAATAATTATTTTTTCCAAATTCTTCAACCAGAGCTTCACTTTTTTTTTTTTTTAGAATCAGATCCTCTGATTTCAAAGATACTAAGAAAAGGGGAAGATTTAATTTTCACTTTCAAGAAAAATGGTTAGTATCTTAGGTTATAATCTATGACTTTACTCTCACTTTTTTAGGCTCTCTTAAAATATAAATATATCTTGAAATATGAACAATTTGTCCATGAGGTATCCAGATCCAAAAATAAGAGAGGAAAGCCAAACACGGGGATGAGGAAAAAACTCAGAGTAGAATGTAAGCCTGACAAGCATGGGGTCATGGTTTGACCCCTGATGCAAAAGTGGCATCACTATCTGTTGGATGACAGGCCTAGCTAACTTGGGAACTTTGTTGTTTAATCCACTCACAGTTTAATCTATTTACATGTTCTTAAGACAGGGTTCATGCTAATGAGATCTCTCTTCTGTGTAAACATGGTGGAGGGTGTGGCAGTTACAAGAGTCATTTTGACTCTGAGTCAGTAACTTCTGAAACATTACTATAATCTCTACTGTGAATTCAATGTTAGGTAGATTGAGCACAGTTCCTCTTTATACCCACTGGTCCCAGAATGGGACAGTTAGAATTTACCAGGATACTATCACCTGGGCTACCTTGAGACTATTGTTTAAGGTTAAGGAAGGTTCATGCTAGTTTGCCCTCAAGCGGGTGAGCATGACCCTTTCAGTAGACAGAGGACAAGACACTCAGAATCACCTTGGTATAGAATAGAAAATAGATGGACCTTATGGGTAACAGCTAGATTACATGAAACCCATGAAATTATGTTGTGTTCCTCCCCATGAATATAGGAAATTATGGTGTGTTCTTCCCCATGAATATAGGGCAGGAATACATCTCAATACATCCATTGAGATGTATTTCTTTATATCAGCTCTCTCACTCTCTCTAGTGTTTTGACATAAAATAATCTCAGAGAAAGGAATTTGTCCCTGGCATAACCATTTGTTTAGACCTGATACAAGGTCTACACCTATAAGCTGATTCATTGATCTTTGTTGCCACAACCCTCCCTGAAGATTAGAATTACTTTTGAGGTAAGAGGATCCACTTTGGTGAGAGACTTGTGCCCTGGTCCCTGGTCTAAGTTCTGACCAAGAGCTAAAGGCCTGGGGAAATCCATTTTTTTTTTTGGACTGTAGCTGCTGCGGATCTTGTTTTAGTTAAAGCCTTTTAGAACTGCACTGGACTCTTGAGTTTTCATCCTTCCCTGCCAGCTTCAGAGGTAGAAGGGAACTCATTTCCTGATATTGTTGGGAACCCCAGTGGCTCCCGACAACTGTCAGTGCCAGGTTTGACTTTGGTGTCCTCCAACACTGTGGCAGAGGCCCATCCCAAATAAAAGAAAGATGTGATGAGGGTTATCCATTATTTCTAGTTATTAAGAGATTGGCTCTCCCTGTGCCCAGTCACTCATGAGGCACCTGGGAGGGATGGTGGGTTCTAGCCCTGGCCCTCCACCCCAGCAGAGCCTCAAAAGAAGCCAGACGACCCCACTCTATGAGGGCCTCCCTTTTCCACATTCGGACTTCCCCCTCATCAGAACTCCACCCAGTTGGGGCCGGAGCGATAGCCCAGCAGGTAGGGCGTTTGCCTTCGCGGCCGGCTCATGCCGGCCGGGTTCGATCCCGGCATCCCATATGGTCCCCGAGCACCGCCAGGAGTAATTCCTGAGTGCAGAGCCAGGAGTACCCCTGAGCATGCGGGTGTGACCCAAAAAAGCAAAAAAAAAAAAAGAACTCCACCCAGTAGACCAGCCTATCACAGCCCGGCTCATCGAGATCCAACCTGCAGCAGTCTTTTTTTTTTTTTTTTTTTTTTTTTTTGGGTCACACCTGGAAATGCTCAGGGGTTTCTCCTGGCTCTGCACTCAGGAATTACTCCCGGCAGTGCCGGGGACCATATGGGATTCCGGAGATCAAACCCAGACTGACTTGGGCTGGCCACGTGCAAGGCAAATGCCCTACCAGCTGGGCTATCGCTCCGGCCCCAGCAGCAGTCTTTTTTTAAATCCGGCCCAGGTATGCTGATCCAGAGACTCACAGACATGGGGCAGAGCTGCTACTGACTCTACCTGTGCCCAGCCGCTCACGAGGCGCCCGGGAAGGATGGCAGGTTCTAGCCCTGGCCCACCCCCAGCAGAGCCTCCGCAACAAGTCAGGCGACCCCCACTCCATGAGGGCCTCCATTTTCCACATCCGGACTACCCCCTCGTCAGAACTCCACCCAGCAGACCAGCCTATAACAGCCCAGCTCACTCAGCCGCTTGTGGCCGTGTGGTTCATCAATAAATGCTGGATTTAGAGATGACTACAAGAGTATGCTACCAGCATGGCAGAGCCTGGCAAGCTACCCGTGTCGTATTTGATATGCCAAATACCAGTAACAATTATAGACCTCATTCCCATGACCTGATGAAATTGTTTGAGCTCTTTATGTTCCTGGTGCCCTTGGGCTCTACTTGCATGAGACAGGACATATGGAGATGTTACTGGTGCCCGCTCAAGCAAATCAATGATGAACAGGAAGATAGTGATACAGTGATTAAGAGATTAGCCAACATGAGACAGAGGAGCTTGGAAGTAGAGGGATATGAATATAATGTTGGTGATTTCTACCAATAATATAAAAATATAAATAGGAAGAGACTTCACAAGGATGGCAGGAATAAGCACACACCATTCTGAATTTTAAGTCTGCGCTACTAAATATGCTAACACTTATATCCCATAGTCAACTTTTGAAATTGGGAAGAATTCTCTTGCATGATTCAGGAGCACACTGATTGCAAGGGCTGAGGTTTCATTTCCTTTCCCTGTAAAACATTGTGATGCAGAACATATGACTAAGAAGGGTGATCACAAAATCCATTATAAAAATAGAAATGAAAATAACAATTTTTAAACCAATAACTACCCATTTGGCATATATTGGGAGGGAAATCAACTTTAAAACATGGTGGATTACATTAAAATGAATTCTCTACCCTGAATATCCAGAGAGAAATTTCCATCCCCTTTGACTGCAGATTGCAAACAGCCTCATTTAAATTATCTTGACATTTGTCTCTGGATGATGCAGGGAGGGAACAAAAAGAGCCACATCCAGTACTTAAATTAGCAATTGTCAGATGATAGCGTACATGATTATTTGATATTTAAGGCAAATCCCAAGTATCTTTATTTGAGAGCACATTAAGGACAGATGGGGAAAATATTCAACCCTGGGGAATTATGAATCAAAGGATAGGCATTTCCGGGAATAGAGGACCCAGAGCAGTATTTTTTACCTTATAGCTCCACTTTCAAAATCAAAAATTGTTGCTGTAGAAATTGTTCCAACGCTGTCAATTGTAAAGCCAGAGTCCTCCGGGGAAATGAAGTACTGTTTAGAGGACAGTAAAGAGAAAAAAATATATTGCAGATTCACCGACTGGTTCTGTAGTGAGATTGCAAGCCTTAAATATCTTGTGCTCATGGCTGCTCAACTCCTGATGTCACCCCACTTCCATAGCTGTCTCCCCACACATCCCCCATCCATCCCCTATGATAGAAATTCGTTACATGTGAAGACCATAAAATTCTACATTTTGCTCCCTTAAAAATGTCTCCTTCACCTTGGAAGATGGCCTCAGAGGAAAGGCAAAGGTTTTGTTTGCTATTAAGAGCCTTATGGTGAAAAGAAAAGAAACATTAAAAAAGTTCATAGTTCAGTTATGCCTCTGTCATATTTTTCCAGCTACTGGAAGAAGCAATATGAGATCACTGGCTGACTAAGCCCTCCTGGAAAAGAGAAAGAGAGAGAAATGGAAAGAAATCAAGAACCTGCCATGGAGCAGGGCTGGGGAGGGGGAGGGAACCGGGGACGTTGGTGGTGGGAGATGGGCACTGGTGGCGGGATGGGTGCTGCAAACAATTCAGTATGATTTGTTGGCAAAGTGCTACACCGTTTCAATGAAACAATGTATGTTTTAACTGAACTAAAATAAATACATGTTTAATCACTAAAAAATAAATAAATAAATAAATAAAAAATTTTAAAAAAAGAAATGGAACCAAGTAACCTTTGGTCTATATTATCTTCCCAAACATAGATAGCTCTGAATTCACTGTAAGATCAAAAGATGATTTTAAGTTATGGATGATGCTACTCATATATATCATTAGCTAAGAAAGCTAGAAACCAACCTTTATCAGTTACCTGAAAATGTAACAAATTAGATGCTTTCTTTCCCATGTATTCCTTTCCACTTATGTAACTTACTCCATTGTGAGACCAAACTTATGGAAATGGGGTTGTTATTGTGAAAGTGAATTTTCTTGTGCTTATTATAGGCTCTTGAGAACTTAATACGTTAATGCTAGGGTGGATTTTCCTGTGCTGGTGGGTTCTTGAGAATTTTATGAAAGATTTGCATACAAAACTCAGAAGATTGAAAGTTAGTTCATTGTACAGATGATTCCAGATTTAGGCCTCTCTGTTACCATGACTTACTCATGCCGTGTCTAACGTTGCCCGGTCCAGTATACAACTTCCCTGCCTGCGCTGTCTGTCCTGAGTATGCTTTCTTAGCCTCTGGCGGCTGACTACATGCATGTGGGCAAGGTCCCTGTGCTCCAGTACTTGCTGCTGGGCCTCCCAACTCTACCCCAGCGGTCCCTGTTGTCCTGTCCCAGCTCTCCTTAGTCTCCATCCATGACCCTGTGCACATGAGACTCCTGTGCTCAGTACCTTGCCAAAACCTGGGCATCCATGCCCTGCCTGAATCTGAGCTATCCTGGGCCGCCGAGCCCAATCTGTTCTGCCCTTCCCTGGCCTTGCCTGGCTTACCTGTACTGGGTCCTGGACCTGGGCATGCGACCAGGGAGAGGAAGCTGGCAAGAGACTGGGCAAGCATGAAGAGAGTGAGAGGGAGGGTCTGGTGTTGCCTTTTATTTGCTATAAATCCCCCCCCCGGGTGTCCCCTTCTACCTAGTCCGTGGCTGTGATTGGCTATCTGGGTATAACCTGGCGCTTTCCACCTTAGCTCCAGCTGAATCTGGTCAGTCATTTCAGAGAAATCTATCCCGGCCAGGTCTGGGTCAACAAATTATTCCTTCTGAAGAAACTATTTAATTAATTGCTCCTTTAAATATCGAATTTGCTTCCTAGCAGTGATTATTTCAGTCAACATATCAATGATGATGATGAAATGACATGTCAGCCCACTGACAGATAAACTTGAAGTAGATTGAAGATCAGAAGTGACCCCTCAACCATTAAAAAGCCCAATCTGTAGATTCCTCAGAGAAAGTGTCTCTAGGCAAAAGTGTTCCTCTTACAAACCCTTGAAGGCAAAAAGTAATCAAGCCTTTAATTACAAAATCCTTCCTGCAAGGCAGGGAAGATTGCCTCCCCCCTTGCACTCACATAGTATTAAGCAACCTGTGTTCTAGCCGTGACCTTCCCTCAGGGCGGAACAACTCCACCATTTTAGGCCCTTTGCAATTAATCTCTCTAAGACTTGCCTGCCTCTAGGGCCCTGTGCACGCAGATCCCATTTATTAGGTGAGCACACATCAGCAAGCCACAGTTCCAGAAGCTGAGTGTGCCTCTCAACGCCTACAAGCAAGAACTTAAAATCTCTGACTATACTCCCTTTGGAGAGCCAATATTCAATCCCCCCCCTCTCTCTCTCTCTCTCTCTCTCTCTCTCTCTCTCTCTCTCTCTCTCTCTCTCTCTCTCTCTCTCTCTCTCTCTCTCTCTCTCTCTCTCTCTCTCTCTCTCTCTCTCTCTCTCTCTCTCTCTCTCTCTCTCTCTCTCTCTCTCTCTCTCTCTCTCTCTCTCTCTCTCTCTCTCTCTCTCTCCCTTGAGTTTGGGTACAAACCCCTCCTGTCCTTCAATAAGCCCCTTCCTTCATTATATTGTCTGGGAAATTGTCTGGGAAAATTACCTTTTGTAATTTCTGTTTCTGTAATAAACTGCCCACACATTAAAAATAATTTTTTCTAATCTCTTATACTCATTGTGAATAAAAGTAAATAAATTCAAATTGAAGTCATTCATATAAGATCCCCTGAGCCTTAATATCTCACCTAACTACAGTTTAACCTCTCCCAAAGTGAAGTTTTAAACCAATCAAATACTAATCAGCATAAGAATTCCTCGTCTTACATGTTAAGATTGCTCTAGTGGAAGGTGGCTTTCTTTTTGATAATAAACTTGTCCAATTCTTTTTCTAACTAAAAAATTCTTCCTTTTCCTGTATGCCCCTTTGCAGAGACTTTTGACTTGCTACAGGAGGCTGCTACAATTAATAGAACATTTAATTAGGTAATCAGATCTCTAAATTTATTCTAATGAATTTTGTTTTTTAGCAGTATGTTACCCAGACATTTCTCACTTGTAATATTCCACCCAAAGCTAAAGTTAAATAAAAATTCATTACATTCAGAGAAATATGCTGACTGTTTTGATGAGAACTAAGGGATTATTTTGTTTGTTCAGTGATGCTAAAGATACACTTGGGGTGGGTAGTAGTGGCAGGGAGCTGGAGAAAGAAACAGCTGAAATACTAGAGCGTCTGTTCCTCTCATCTCATGTGCATAGACACAGGCAATACTTCGTCAAGTTGTTTTTCTTAGTGCCTCATTGACTTCCATTCATGCTCTCTTCTATTTATTCTGCAAAGTTCTTCAAGTACATTATCTTCATTCTCAGAGCATCTGTCACAGGTACTGATAATATCCCCTTGACAGAAATAAAAACATTGAGTCTTAAAAAATTTAGGTTCTTTCCCCCATTCTGAGAGCCGAGCTTACTTTCTATAATGCTTCTCAGTTCACCACTTTGAATCCCTAATGGGGAAAAAAATTGCCAAAAAAAAGACAAATATGGTTAAAGTTTCTAGAACTGGATAATATTCAAATGACTTATTAAAGCCAGGGGAAAACTCTATGAAAAAATTAATATCAAGAGTTAATTACACCAAGGGTTACCAGCTTAATAATTGAGTAGACCCAGAGATAATTTAATAGAAAAAATTAAATCCAGACAGACTGCAAAGCAACCTGAAAATCATTTGGAAGAATTAGTGACCTTTTAATTTATTGGCTTTCTGATGAATCTTGGTGTTCAGGTTAATTTAGATTTATACTATCCATTTCTACATGTATAAATAGGATGGAATTGATTTCTGCTTTTCCCGTGGAGCCATGTAGAGAATATCAACATTAAAGAACTACAGAAGAATCGATGACATGTTTACTTTTAGAGCAAATACAAGAATAATGATTCTGCTTCATGGTGGAGAGATAGAGGATGACTTGTGGCTAAGAGTGTTCACAAGCACCAGGTCTGGTTCTATAAAAAATGTATATGATTCTTTTAAAAGTCCCACATTTATGGCTGTAGTCACTGAAAACTTTGCAATCCCTGATTCAATTTCAGAATAATACTGCTGCATTCAATTGTTTGGAAATAATACATACTGGGAAGGTATATTTTCATGAGGGTTAATTTTTCATAAAACAAGGTTATCTTTTTTAAAAAGAAAAGTGATAACACTGCTATGAGTGACTCCTGCACTTGTCTGAGAGAGGTTTGAAGCTGACGGTTGCTAGGCAGCGGTGAGAGCCATCACTGGGAAAGCTACCTAAAGGAAAACTTCCCTGAACAGGAAGGCAGTCCAAGGGATGAGAAATTAACTCTCTGTGGAATCAGGCAACTTAGATTCATTTCCCCTCAGTTTACCTCTAATAATGGCAGCAGCTAGTTAAGAAATCTTGGCCTTACAGGTAGTGGTGGCTGTCCCATTCCCTGGATCTGAAGTCTGATAACAGCTTACAAGGGAGTGTGTGTGGTAAGGGGAGAACTTCGGTCCTCCTGGATGGACTTGCCTCAAAACTAAGTTCCCTCGGTTATCTGAAAGGTTTGACTGTCACTGTTTGCCCTAGGGTAAGCTTGAGAACTAGGAATGTTAGAGCCCATCCTACAAGCCAAACCTAATGGCATGATTATACTTCAAAAACTGCAGCGCAGGTCCAAGCTGGACTTTTCTGTGTTCAGAGCATCAGTGACAATAAAAACAACTCTGGTGGATCAATACAGTAATTCTGACCCAGATTCTGTGCTCATCATTTTTCCTGGACTGTTTGTTAAATCCTATGTTGATGCCACGAGATTGCAACTTTTCTCAACCCGCCTTGCAGCTAGTGAATGGTTGAGCTGGAATCATGGCCGTGGTTCAAACGCGAAACCATGATGGTTTCCTTCCTGGATAATATATGGGAAAGGCATGGGAGAGGGATGGGGAGGGGACGACGAAAGGGACAGAGAGAGAGAGAGAGAGAGAGAGAGAGAGAGAGAGAGAGAGAGTAAAATATTAGTTGTTTTGGTTGAGAAATAAAGAATCTAGGTATATAAAAACAAAGTGACTGAGCAACTCAAACTTACTATTTACAGAGGAAAGCAGGGAGGGAGGGGAAGGAAAGGAAGAAAACGAAGGAAAAAGAAAAGGTGAGATAAAAAGGAGAAAGAATGTAGAGAGGAAGACAGGGAAAGAAAGCCTAAGATGGAGTACTAAGAAACTTTCAACGTTTGAAAATCAAACAAAGGACAAATTAGAAAAAAAAAGTAGAAAAGGTAAGAGAAAACCAAGAATCTATTTACTTAGGCTAATATGAATAATAACGTTTATATAATATATTAATAATGAAGCTGTTCTCTTCAAGTGACTATCATATTAGCTATGCAACAGATTTAGTTGAGGAGTTTATAGCATGCTAATTTCTAGAAACCTCTAGGCTAATGAAATTGGAATCTAGAAGATATAAGCTGGCATCTATAATTTTTTAAAAAGTGTGCATAATAGGGCTAGAGCGATAGCACAGCGGGTAAGGCCTTTGCCTTGCAAGCGGCTGACCTGGGTTCAATTCCCTGCCATCCCATATGGTCCCCTGAGCGCCGCGGGGAGTAAATCCTGAGTGTAGAGCCAGGAGTAACCCCTAAGCATTGCCAGGTGTGACCGAAAAAGCAAAAAAAAAAAAAAGTGCATAATTTCCAAGTGCAGCTTCATCTAAGCTACACTGCTGCAGCGCAACCTGCTGTTTCTCACACATCAATGCAGCAGCCTATTTAGGTCCTACATTTGTCATGAATTGGAGACAGTCATTGTCATTCGCTCTTAGTTATGTTCTCACCCAATGGAACACTACAGGATTCCAATCTCAGCTTATATAGATGTTCCAGCTGCCTGGTGGGCTTGGGTTTTAGCATTTACATAAGGGCTATAAGGAATACCCAGAAAGAGATTCTGAGCTTTTTTAAAAAGGATATGGACTCCAGATCCACAGCTGCGCAACTCGGCCTCGCGGTGAGTGGCCCAGGGAGTTCCTCTGGGAAAAGCAAAAGGCTGGACCAGGGCCTGGCCGTGTCCTACATAGCTCCTAGGGCTTGCTCACCATGCAGGCGGCCAGGCCTGCCGGACTCGGAGCAGGGATTTGGGCGCCTTCACCCAATCCCCGACTCCGGGTCAGTGGGTGTGGCCCTGAGCTCCAACCACCACAGCTCCAGCCACCAGAGCCAACCGAAGGAAGACAGACACTCCAGATCCACAGCTGTGCAGGTGCGCGGCCAATGTATGGCCACGTGTTAATCTTAGACTCTAACATATTTTAGCACTAGGTCCTTCCCAGAATCTTTCTCATTTATACACTTTAATGATCATTCTATTTGCAACAAACTGGAGAGGTTATGGGGAATGAGGAATTACCATGTCACACTATTAAATATTCAGATAGAGACATCATACATTGTTAGTATCCGTAGGGCAAGCCACAAAGTATAACAGAAGAGAGAGAGAGAGAGAGAGAGAGAGAGAGAGAGAGAGAGAGAGAGAGAGAGAAATGAGAAATACAGGGACATAAACAAAGAGATAGAGAGATAAAATGTGCCTGCAATAGGGGCAAGCAGGGTTTGGGTGGTGGGCGTGTTTGGGATACAGGTGGTGGGAATTTGGTTCTGGTGGAGGGATGGGTTCTGGAACACTATATGGCATGACCCAATTATGAACAAACTTTTCATTGTATATCTCACATGGTATCATAAAAATTTTAAATTTAAAAAAAGGATATAGATGTGGTTTATTAAGTGCCCCAGGAGGACAAGGGTGGGAGTGGGGGATCTGGACAGGGAAAAGGCAGCAATCAAACACTTCAACTCAGAAGTTCACAGTGGCACCTTTAGCTAAGGCCATAGAGTTCAGTGCAGAAACCTTAAGTCTCAGTTGTTCTCATTCAAGAAAAGGCCAAGTTACATAACAAAATTCAACAGAATTCATTTTAAATACCCAATTGTCTTATTAAGTGTTTTTTGAATGGCACAGCATCCCTTCTGGCAAGTATAACAGCTCTAAGAGAAATTCTACAAAATACAAGGTTTTGATTATTTCAGGCAAAAACCACCTATTAGAGGAAGGTAAGTTGGGTCTTAAGAGGCAAAACTATTCACTAGTGCAGATCTTGAGACTCCAGATCTATCCATTTAAAATTCTTGGGGTTAGAGAGACAGCTCAGGGATTTATTCAGGTGCTTGTCTTGCACATAGTGACAGCAACTGCTTTGAGTACCCTCAAAGCACCTCAAGGTATGACCAAAACAAAAACAAAAGCTAAATCCCTGGCCTTGGATGGAAAAACTCATATTACTAAGCAGTGAGGGATGAGAAGGCGGGGCATAAAGGGATAAGCTACAAGTGACTGAGGGCCAGTGGTGGAAGATCCCTGATGCAAGATGGTATGTGACACAGTAACTTTATATATTAAGACAATTAATCACTAACACTATTATAACCACATCATGTAAAATTTTTTATGATAAACAAATAAAAACAAAAGGAGAGATAGATAGATAGATAGATAGATAGATAGATAGATAGATAGATAGATAGATAGATAGATAGATAGATAGATAGATAGATAGATAGATAGATAGATAGATAGATAGATAGATAGATAGATAGATAGATAGATAGATAGATAGATAGATAGATAGATAGATAGAAAGATAGATAGATAGAGATAGAGAGAACAGCCTCCTTGTATTGGAATTACACTTCATTCTGCCTCTATTCTTTGATAACTGAAAACAAGTTGGCTCATTGCAACTCTGAATTGATTGGTCGTGTGTATTCAGAGGATTGTATTGATAAAAGCTGTCAACTCTGGTTGGAGACGTGCCAGAATTAATTATTGATGCCTGCCACAAGCAAATGAGAACTTTGATATCCAAGGGAAGTCTAGAATGCGAGCAGTTATTTGTTTGGGAACCACACCTAGCTGTGCTCCCTTAGTAGAGGAGCCCAGTCAATGGCGAGGTGAGTTGGTGGTTGAGAAAGTGCTTTATTAAGTAACATGCCAGCAGGTAGAAAGGTAGGAGACTTATGTCCTAGAGAATCATAGGACCTGCATGGTATCAAAAAATAGCTTTTATGAGTGGGCTGGTGTTGGGGGCCAGAATCCAGAATGCTGGGGAACTCCAAGATGGAGTATGGCAAGTGCTTTTACATCTGTTTATGTTTAAGATCAGCTAAACCCATATTTGTTTATACTTAACCAAACCTGTTCGTGTTTATATTTGACCAACATCCTCAGATGTGTAAAAGTATACTCCAACTTGAGAACATTTGTTGTTCTAATGCTTACTGGTTCTACGCAATAAAATCAGCAAGCTGGAGATAGTCAGGGTTCTCAGTCCACAAGACTGTTCCTCCCTTGATCCCATGCCTTTTCTCTTAAATTACTGTCTCTTTTCTTAATCCTCGTGGCACCCCTGCTTCAGGTCCATTCACCCAGAGGCTGGTCCCCTGGCAGACTGGAGCAATAACACTGTGGGTAGGATACTTATCTTGGATGTGGCCACCCGGTTTCAGGGATCCTCAGAGCCAGGAGGAATCTCTAAGCACCACTGGGTATGGCACAAAAAAATCAAAACAAAAATACCTTGTCTTGCATGCAGCCCACATGGGTTCAATCCTTAGCATCTTATATAGTACCCTGAACCAGCCAGGAGTGATCCCTGACAGCAGAGCCAGGACTAAACCCTGAAAAATATGTGTGATTCCCCCTTGTCAAAATAAAAGTAGTTTTAATAGGCAAGAAAGTATATTTTTAGGAAAATTAAACTACAGATTCCTGCTGGGATGGTCAATAAAGTCTCTTGTGAACTGATCTGCGGCATACTCCTAATGTATTCATAAATTTAAGAAATATTTATGGTTAAGGATTCATCCTACATGTAGTTTTCCTTCAGTATATTTTTCTAGGGGAAGACAAGGTAAGCAAAACATTCTTAACATTTCCATTGGCTAAAAAGCCCAAAGGAGTTTTCTAGTTTTAATTGTGAGTCTAACTCTTAATTCCTCTAGGCCATTTTAGTACTAATTCCTGGGTCCCAGATCACATCTGCAGCAATTCTGATTTAGTTTAAAAAGGGATCTTGGCATCTGTGTTCTATTAAAAGTATCCCAGGTGATTCTAGCATTGCCTGAAATATAAAGAACCACAGTAATATTTAGCATGAATTGCCAGGATATTTCCCAGTTGTCTCAGGAAATGTTTTAAGGGTACTTTCAAAGAAAGAAAAGAAATCCTTCCCTGCATGTAAATTGTATTCATAATTTCTTTCTATGTATCATAAAAAATATCTCTTCATGCACAAACAGCTGAATGTTTTTTTTGTTTCATTGGATCTTCAATATGGGGTCTTCTTGAATAAGCTAATTATTGCCAACCCTCCCTTTGTATTGTATGAATAAGTTATTGATATTTTCCCACATACTTACTTTTCAAAAACATATCCTCACAATAGTCTTTATAAAAATACAGAAGGTATATACTTGCCATTTGAAAGGCAAAATAAGAGTATTCTGTGGGATTTTTCTGATATTGCTTATTACAATGTGGCTTAGAAATAGCGGCGTCTAACTAATGTATGTTACAAACTTGCATGCCATCTTGTGGAGGATGGTGCAAGTTGTACAAGAAAAAAAGTTAATTCTACCAAAATATGTCCATTAAAAATATGATTGTGGTTTCTCTCCAAACATTCTCTCCTTTCCTGTGGAGAATTAAAGATTTTTTTCTAGGCAATTAAAGCTTTTCTTAAAAGTCATTTTGCCAATTACATACTATTTCAGGAAAAATTGCTCTTTAGCTTGAGTAACACAATTACCTCAGTTCTCAAAGTCTTTTGACAAGTATATGCCTTAACTAAATGGCATTTCACCATGTACCAGAACAAGAACAACAAGACCTGTTTAGGTAAAGATGCACCTACAGATAACAGAGCTTCAGAAGAGCATTGATGTGTCTACACCACCAAAACCAATTAGTAAAAACAAGTCATTCCCTTGCTTATGTTAATTTTAAATGAAGTTTTAAATGAAGTTTATTTTTTCTATTTATTACAAAGGTTATCCTTTTAATTAATTTGAGCAATTATTTATATTGGTAGGTACTATCCAAATGAAGCAAAGTAAATTTCTGATAAACTTTTCAAATATGAACTGCAAAACAGTTTTATCAGACCTTCAACACAGCTGTTGAGTTTAAACAGGGTAATCTTGCTGAATCCTCATTTTCCTTCTTTAAATAGACTTGAATTATAATACCCACATATTGACTCCTGGCTTTCCCCTTCCCAACCTTTTGACATTCACCAAGTCAGGTTTTTGGGTTTTGTTAGATTTTTTTTTTTTGAGGAGGGGTTGTGAATCAAGATAGTTTTTATTAAACAAAACTTGCTTAGAAAACTGTGAGTAAAGGAAGAAAGGAAACGTATTCAAGAGAGAACAGGGGCTTCTCCAGAATGGAAATAAACCAAGAAGACAGAAACAAGCAAGTGATAAATGTGTTTTCAAGGGAGAACAGGGCTTGAAAAGCAAGTCACCAAAGCAGGTTTTAAGGAAATTAAGAAGTTTGCTGCCTGCAATAGGATGATCACTTATTATTCTCCCCTCAGCAGCGCTTCTGCATCAAGTTCATTAACATACTAAGCTTCCTAAGATACCCATCTCACTTGATCACTTGACATCCTGTTATTCATCGATTTTCTCTAGTGGGCACCAGTAACATTTCCATTTGATCCTATCACGTGCCAGTGTAGCCCAATGGCATCTGGTTTCTTCAGGAATACGAAGAGCCTCAAACCTTTCATTCAGGCACTTGATGAAGAAGTCTGACCATCTTGTAGGTGGGCGGTCATGTGATTTTTGACATCTCGTGGGATCTAGTCAGTAACGGCTCTAGTCTACCCATCTCACACCATATTCTAATAGGTGCAAATTATCCAGCTTGTTTCTCATCAACAAATTATCCTATGTCTATCTCTTCTCTGGATAATTCACTGCTCCTTTCTTGAGGCAAGAAAATTCATGCCTTCTCAAGAAAGAGAAAGCTACAAAATGCTTCACCTCCTCCTTCTCTCCACTCTGCAACTCACCAGGCTTGCTATTTCACTGAGAAATTGTAGAAGTAAACAGAAGAAAATGTCCACTGGACATTACTCTATTAAAATTTATTAACCATTTTTAAATTACAAACTACTCCTTTACAGAATTCCTTACAACCTTTCTTGGTTTATTTTGCCCACGTTACATTTGATGGTATCTCTTATAAAAAATAGATATCCAATCATTGTCTTACTAGAATATGAACTCCAAGGACACAGAAATTATTGTCTTTTTTCTTCACCACTATTCTTCCTAGAACACTAAAAGGACTCAGTAAATATTCCACCAATAATTATGAGGCAGTAAGAAAATAAAAATAAAGCCACTACTTTTGCTAATATTTCTTCTAATCTATATATCCTCTGACATTTTTTTTGCTTTTGGGGTCACACTCGGTGACACTCAGGGGTTACTCCTGGCTCTGCACTCAGGAATTACTCCTGGCCGTGCTCGGGGACCATATGGGGTGCCAGGGATCGAACCCAGGCCGGCACAGGCAGGCCGCGTGCAAGGCAAACGCCCTACCCACTGGGCTATCGCTCCGGCCCCACTCTGACATTCTTTATTCTTCCCTTTTTCTAACCCTTCTAATTGTCAAGCTCTACACCAATGCTATCATCCACAGACTATTCAAAGTCATTTTTCCAGCATGTGTTACTACGATGCCCAACATTTATTTTCTCCTCTCTACATCAGCATCAAATATGACATCTTTCATCATTCAAATAGGAAAATTTCTCTTAATTCTTCATCTTTGAACAATTTCTTTGCTCTGCATTTTAAGAAAAAATTTTTGTAAGTTTTCTCTTCTCATTGTTCCCTTTACTTTCCTCAGCCTCTTCAGTATTCACAATTCCACCTACCAAGGTCCCCAGAGACCTACATTGATTAGCTCACTATGAACACCACTGTGGGTGTTGGGTACAGATATGAGTTCTGTCAATTAACATTTTGCTCCTGTCAGTGATCAGTCTTCTCAGTTCTTATCTATCTCAATAGCTTAGCAACACTAGAGCAACTTAGCAACTCCTTCCTGAGACAATGTCTTTCTGGGATATTCTTCAATCTCCTTATTTTTCTTCTACCTACTCATCATGCAAACTCGTTTTCTCATTGCCTTCCTCTTTTTAACTTCCCTTATGGTGGACAATCCATCAAAGTTCCGTTCCTGAAATTTTTTTCTCTCATATGAAAACACATTTGGGAAAACTCATTCCATCATAAGTTATAAATACAGTGCTTCACAGTTAAAATTAGATGGTTCTCTAGCCCTTGCTTCTTGTCTGGTCTATGAATATTTTAATCTAATTACCTGCTCTTCCTTCAGGTATTCCTGAAGCAACCAGATGCCATTGGGCTACACTGGCACGTGATAGGGTCAAATGGAAATGTTACTGGCACCTGCTTGAGCAAATCGATGAATAACGGGATATCAAGTGATTAAGCGATCTGCTCTTCCTAGATGTCTAATTGACTTCTCACTCTCCCTGAGTCCCAAATCAAACGTTCATTTTCCTTTTCAACTACACTTCTTTTCAACAAGCTACTTAAGCCCAAACCCTAGAAGCCATTTTGATTCCTCTCTTCATATTCTACATTCAGTTTGTATACAAGTCTGTCAACATGACTTGAAAATAATTTCCAGGGGTGGGTGCTGCAACATTGACTGAAATGAATGAAATGCAATAATGAATAGCTTTGTAATTGTCTATCCCTTGGCAATATAATAATAATAATAATTAATAATAATAAATTTAAACATATAACTCAAAAATCAAAGAAAAGAATTTCCATGTTTAGGAGTGAAGGATGATGTCTGAGAAAAAAATAGGATAGATGAATAAATATGAGGATGACTAGCTATGTGACACTGCAGATATGATAACAATTTATAAGTTATGGAAGTTCAGTCTCATTATTTTTTTGAGGGGGAACCCTTCCAAGTAGTGCCCAAGAGACTCAAGGGGCCCTCCTGGCCACTCTTGCACAATTGGACCAACCAGCCCTTCTCTGTAAGGAGATGGTGCTGCTCAGGCCCTGAGCGCTAGGGGCTTCCAGGCCCTCCTAGTAGTGCTCAGGGCTCCCCAAGATTTTAGAAAGCCATGTAGTATTAGGGATAAAACCAGAGTCAACACTGAGCAAGAGATATGCCTTAATCCCTATGCTTTCTCTGCAATCCCCCACTCTCAATTTTTTACCTTATCTTTTCTACATATTTGAATTTTTCCATAATAATAAACTATATATCAGGATTAGTAAAACCTGGTGACTTTTTACCCATCCAGCTGCCTCCATCATAGACCAATATCCATCACTCTGTCATCTGGATGTTTACAGTCACCCCCAAATCAGAGGTTCCCAAAATTATTTGACCTACCACCCCCTTTTTCAGTAAATAATAGCCATTCAGCACCCCCTTGTAATCTATTTTCTTCAACTGAAAAAACAGGAAGACAATCCTAGTTGGGGATATTTCCACCATGATATACTACAAAGGTGATACCCTTTGTGATATCACCCACTTCGAAAAGCATTGCTCTAAATGGTCTTCCTGTTTCCAGTATTGCAGCTTTATAATAAGCTTTTTTTTTCCACATAAAACCAGAATTACCTTTGGAAAAATATAACTAGTATCAAGGCCAGAGAGATAGTACTGGGATTAAGTCCTTGCCTTGCATCCAGTTGATCCCAATACTACAAACAGTCCCCCAGCAGCACCAGGATTCACTCCTTAACACAAAGTGAGGAACAGCCCCTGAGCACCACCAGCTATGACCCACCCCCATTACACATAAATAATACTGCTTATTCCCCTATCCAAAACTTCCAAGAAAATCCCACACTAATAAAAACAAAATCTATAGTCTTTAATAACGTTAAGAAGAAACTACACAGGGATTTAATTGTAGAGCAGAAATCTTGTAGTTCATGTGAGGCCCTTGCTTCAATCCCTCAGCCCTTTAAAGAAACTATGTTTCTTTATGGTTGCTGGCTGCTTTGGCAACATTATCTTTCTAACACTTTTTTTTACTTTATTAAACACCGTGCTTTACAAAGCACACAATTTTTCACAATACGGTTGTTAGATTCATCGTTCAACACCAATCCCACCACCAGAGTGCTCCCACCACCAAAAGTCATGACTTTTTTCCTGACTAAGCCTTCATCTTTCATTTGCTTTTATGTCACCTTAATTTCTTTGCAATTTTAAATATGCTAAGTCCAAGGGTCTTTATATAGATATTTTTGTCTGTAAAACCTACTGTCTTTGACTATTACATGCTTGCCAAAGATATGTACATTATCTCTTTCATCACTTCATTCAGGTCTTTGAGGAAATCCTCATAATGGCCTTAGTGGACTTCATAAAAATTCAAAATAACACACACCTTCACTCACTTCTCATCCTTCACATCACTTACTTTTCCTTTCTCTGCTTTAATTATTTCCATATCACTTACTAGCTGACATGTAGTATTTATTTGCATTTGTGGGTGGTGTCAATTTTTCTCACTAGATACTGAACACCAGGAAGTATATGGCTTATTCTTTTTTTTAATTCAATGTTATTTTTAATATATAAAACACTAGTTCCAAAAACTGGCACTCAAGAACTGTGAATTCAAAAAATAAATTAAGGTTTCAAAATAGTTTTAACTGCTCTGTAGTAAACTTTTATATGTAAAATTATATTTAATATCAAACACTTTAATCTATCTTCTCTGAAAATGTTTTGTTTTATGGTCTTTCCCACTAAGTTTAGTTTTCCTCCATTAAACACTTCATAGACACATATTACATTTTCAAAAACACAGATAATGCTTTTTTAAGGGGCTTACAGTTTTTTGATAAAGATTTTGTTTAATAATTACAAAGCATGATTAGTTTCACTTAAAAAAGCAAGGAGAAATAATATTTTTTGCCAAACAGTAATCCACTCTAACAAGCTAATTATTTCGAGGAATTTCTACTTCAAAATTTCAGTCAGGTCAATTTTCTCTTAGTTGCAGTCATGGAAATTTGAATTTTAAGAAGAAGAAATATCAACTATATCCATAAAATATACTTAAGTGACACAACGAATCTTAGAACTGTTAGCTACATCTTACATGTTATGTTTTCTTCCCATATATGAAAATAGAAAATCCTGGGCTGGAGCAATAGAACAGTGTGTAGGGTTTTTCATTGCACACAGGCCAACCCAGGTTCGATACCTGGCATCCCATTTGGTCCCCTGAGCACTGCCAGGAGTAATTGCTGAGTGCAGAGCCAGGAATAATACGTAGTATTGCCAGGTGTGACCCAAAAAAGCAAGATAAAAAAAGGAGAGAGACAGAGAGAATGTAGATGCTAGTCAAAGATAATATGACTTTCTCCCTAAAGTGATTATATTTAAAAAGCAATCCATTAAGATCAAAATTGCTATCCCAAATTATAAAGCAAAATTTGCATATTCAGATTTCTAATTCAATAGACTCATCTTTCTCTCCCCTTTAATGTTTGTTTTACAGCTGAGTTATAAAATAGAAATATGTAATTAAAATCCTTAGATCTATAATTATAAGCTTTACTGCAGTATAATTGTTGAGTCTTTTGATGAGTCCATCACTAATTATGCCCCTTAGAATTTCTAAATATCACTTCATTGTTATAAGAATCTGATTGTAGTCCGCCTTCAGTCAATATACATGACTGTATAAAAATGCTCTTTATTTCCATATAACTTTGACCTAC
Organism: Cryptotis parvus; assembly: GCA_021461705.1. Taxonomy (NCBI): domain Eukaryota; kingdom Metazoa; phylum Chordata; class Mammalia; order Eulipotyphla; family Soricidae; genus Cryptotis; species Cryptotis parvus. The sequence continues at coordinate 29,109 of JAJIBD010027354.1, forward strand.
ATTGATTCATTGCACTTATTTACTCAAAGAGGAAAAAACAAAGACAGCATAGAAATAAATTTGTACATTTTCCAATGATGTATCTTTTTTTCTTTCAAAATCTACTGTAAAACTCTAATTACTTACTACTGGAAATCTTTACAATAAACTATTAGAATGTTGATTTATCTGATAACTGTCTTGTTCCATAAAAATCTGCATTTATTAATGGAATGACAATGATTATCAAAGCTACTTATTCAAAGGTATGTTGCTAACTTTGGGAAGATATGGAATAAAATTTTTCCTTAATCACTGTATCACTGTCTTCCCGTATATCATCGATTTGCTCGAGGAGGCACCTGTAACATCTCAATACATCCTGTCACATGTGAGATAGCCCAAGGGCAACATCCCGCTCCAGGAACATAAAGAGCCTCAAACCATTCCATCAGGTCATGGGAATGAGGTCTATAGAGATATTAAACCTTATTTCATAAAAATATTTCAGAATCATCCTAATTTCATCTTTCCCACTTCTATGCAACTCTCATTCTTCACCACTATCCAATCTACCTTATCTATAAATATAAAATACAATACACGTATTGATCCATTAGTTAATGTCATAGTAGTTAACAGCATCTATTTTATAAATTAGCACAGAAAGTGAGTGATATAAGTACATGCCCGTCACATGAAAAACACTGTTATTAATATGATTATTACTACCATCAATCATATGACTCAAGAAAAGTGGTAGGCTCATTGCTAGATTAGTTTTTCTCTGAGTCAATGTTAAGGCTTTAATAAATAAAAGTTGTTGTCCAGTCATGAATAGTTGAAAAGCACATCTGGTCTGACCTACTGTGTTAGAGGATGTGTGTAGGAGGGTATCTAAAAGTTTCCACAGCCTATGTCAACACTGAAATGTCATTCCACGTTTGGTAAATTTGCGAAGAACATAGCATGAGCCTTCCAAATACGGTCCAAGAACCAATTCTGTTCAAAGAAAAGTATAGGGCCAGAGCCAGAAGCATTTAATCTGTGTGAGCAAGCATTAGAGAGTCCTTCATTTGAAATGAATTACTTGCATTAATTGGCTACTAAATCATTGTTCTTGCATGTTAGACTCACAAGTAAACCCTAATGGACTGTGCTATGTTTTCTACCCTAAAAATGTCAACATGGTGGGTGAGCTGCCAGGAGATACACCAGGGAAGCAATTGAGATATGATATTTGATTCCTGTGCCCTCAGAGTGGCTCAGTGCAGGGTTCAAAACTATAATCTTGAGCATGTTGATTGGAACAATATGCATGATTAGGTAGCTTAATTGCATGTCTCAGAGGAAGCTGTGACCTTTCTAAATCCACCCTGGATGTGGCATTGTGCTATTGGGAAGAAGATGAGACAAATGTGTGTGGGAGGTATGACATCAGTGCTCCCATGTGTAATTACTCAAGTGTAATCAATAGCTTTAAAAACCATGTGGACAGTACCTCAGATATTAGTAACCACCTATTATTTAAAGATTTTTTTCAAAAAACAAGTTTTCCTGAGCAAGGACTTGGTATCATTTCCACTAAATTAAAAATTAGAAATTTTTAATTTTTAGCCAATCTGGGAAAGCAATAAGTTATTATCCATTAAAATATGATATTCCTATCTATCAATTGGCTTACTAAAAACATGAGAGCTTAATAAGGCCATAATCATTCCATGTGGCATCAAAATTTAAGATAATAGTATAAATCTCTTCATTTGCAAGATGTTTCACATTTTTAAATGACTTTTTATTATAATGTGAGAGAATATGAAAGAAGATACAATTTTCTCAAATTCATACTTGAAACAGAAAAAGAAGAAATGCTAAATGACTTTCAGAAGTTATGACTTTTAACTAATCTACCTTAGCACTAAGTATGTAGTTTAGTCTCATTGTCTTGGTATCTATAACTGAAATACACCTTTTGAAAGCAAGAGCCATCTCAGAGCATTAGAAGGTCTGTGGGTGAGATCGAGCACTTGAAATACAAATGAATTCTTTCAGAAAACTTTATTGCTTTATTAAAATAAATGGCCTACCAAGCGTGAACAGCATTGTAATTGTATATCTCACGGTGGTATAATAAAATGTTAAAAAAAAAAGTTATTATGGTTCAGTGGTAGCCCAGATGCCTTGTATGAAAGGCCCTGGTTTTAATGACGAGCAAAATAAAAATCAAAAAACAAATAAAATAAAATAAAATAAAATAAAATGATCATTATAGCAAAAAAAAATAGTTCCTCAGTGTGCTAACAATTGTCGAAAGTACTAATACCAACCTAGAATTGAGCATTAAATACAGGCAAAAAGATACACATGACAACCCTTTAATGTGTGTTCTGTAATCCACAATCTGGAAGGGAAGGAAAAGAGAAAGAGATAGAAAGAAAGGGAAAGAAATAAAGAACCTGCCATGGAGTTGAGCTGGGAGTGGGGGAAGGTAACTGGGGACATTGGTGGTGGGAGATGGGCACTGGTGGAGGGATGGATGCTGGAATACTGTATGACCAAAACCCAAATATGTACATCTTTGTAATTGTATATGTCACCGTGGTATAATAAAATACCTAAAAAATAAAAAAATAAATAAATAAATAAATAAATAAATGGCCTACACACCTACAAATGAAATAAAATGGGTTGGCATAATTTGCCGAAAATCACCTCCAGGTTAGGGTTGTGTCTGCTGCACTAGAGAGAGAAAAACTACTCAAACAACTGAACTTTCAATCATTTTCACCTGAAATGTCCTGCTCATTGAAGAAAGCTATCTTTGGAAACTGAACTGTGGGTATAATTGACCTGGTCATCTCCATTGCTTTTTATGTGAATGCAGTTACACATAAAAGCACCAGGCAATCATAATCTCTCTTCCCTGAACCATAAATTACCTCCAAAACAGCATCTTCTGGATCCTTGGCCACTGCTCTGTAAATGACTGTGCCTAGGGCAGTGTCTTCCCGGATATATAGCTCAGTAGCTGAAAGAATGTAAAGTAGACTTAGTTGAAGGAGTATTGCATTAGAAGTACCCAAGCATAGCGTCCAATTCTAGTTTGGATACATTAAAGACAGGCATTGTTCTTGTTCAACACAAACTTTTATAGTGTTATAACATACTTTTATAGTGTTATCCCATTATCAGTAATAATCACAATAATAATAACAACAACAAAAATAGGATCTACTTATGGAGTGTCTATTAAGTATTAACATGGAGCAAATATTTTACAAATTTGGAGCCTGAGATAGTACAGTGGGGAGGGCATTTGACTTGCACACAGCCAACCTGAGTTTGATCCCTGGCATCTCATATGGTTCCTCCTAGGACCACCCTGAGTAATTCCTGAATGTAAAGCCAGGAGTAACTCCTGAATGTTTCCTGGTGTGACCCCCAAAAAACAAATATACATATAAATATATATAACAAATTTAAACCATAATAATGAGAACATCATCTGAGAGCTTATTAATTGACAAGCACTTAGTCATTGATAACCTGATTATTTTCCCCCTTATTGTGCTTTAGAAAATTAAAGTCATGGTGATAAACTCTAAATATCTGCAGGGCTAGCCACAATGTATAAAAGAAGAGGGAGAGAGATGCAGAGACAGAGAGAGAGAAAGAGAGGAAATGGGGCTACATGCTATTGAGGCAGCCTGGGGGTGGGTGGGAAGGGGTGAGGTACATTGGTGGTGGAAATGGGGCACTGGTGGAGGGATGGGTGCTGGAATACTATATTACCAAGAACCAATTATGAACACCTTTGTAATTGTTTGTCTCATGGTGGTATAATAAAAATTTTTAAAAAAAAGAAAATTAAAGTCATGGACTCCAGGTCACACAGCCAATATATTAAATATTGTCTGATTATTTTATTAATGTTTGTTTCTTAAGTTTATACTTCTTTTTTTCTCTTTGGGTCACACTGGGTATCATCAGGGGTGACTCCTGGCTCTGCACTCAAGAATTACTCCTGGTGGTGCTCGGGAGACCATATGGGATGCCAGGGATCAGACCTGTGTGGCCACATGCAAGGCAAACACTCTTCCCCACAGTGCTGTCGCTCCACCCCCTTCTATTCATTTTTTAAGTAGTGGGTACCAGACTCAAAAAGGGGAAGTGGAAAAAAAAGTTGTAGTACAAATTCACTTGTGGGAGTTCCAGCTCAAATCTGCACCATAAAATTTCCCTGGGCACAGTGCCTACAGTGGCCTCAGAGCCCTTGAGTCACTAAGCACCCTCTGACACCACCAGGTATGCACAAAAATAAACAAACTAGAGAGTGCAAACTTGACATTTACTGGACAAGCCACTTTTGCATTCAGACACACTGGAGCAAGTGAAAATTTTCTCATGTCTAAGTTTTTCTCTCTTCTGACTTAATGAACCCCATCCAGAGGACTACTATTTCATTTTGCCAGGGGGACAGATTCATGGAAAGCAACAGAATCCAAGACCTATTTGTACTCTTACAAGGACTCTGACCAGGCTGTCCAATAAACAAAGGCTTGAGGGGGAGTGCATAAGCAACATGGAATGTGGCTCACAGTTTTAGAAGTCAAAAGAGCATTATTTGACCCTGAATGTTCTCTGAAGGAGTCATCATGTTTTTTGTAAGAGATTGATAAAACTAATATATATTCAGCATTTACTAGTTTCCTGGTACTCTGGCTGGCATATTAACACACTATCTTGGGTAAGCTTCATCAAGAAGGGTTTAATAAATCAATTTAACCAGGAATCTGATGCTTGGACAGAATTAGTAATGATCCTCAGTTAAATGACCATTCCATTGTCTAAATCTCAAAAGTTTGTGTTTTCAGATAAGATGACAGAAGGACCAAGGATGTGGTTCAGAGGTCAAAACCCTAAACTAGCTTACAAAGTCCACAGGTTTAGAGACAGAGAATGAGACACTAATAAGAGAGATTCATACCTAGTAAAACTCTAATAGAAATAAACTGTGATCACTGCCCTTATGAGTCTTCTAACTTAATAAATAGATACAGTGTTAATTAAATAATTCCACAATATAGGAATTATTGTCATACAATTACAAAAAATAACAAAATAAGTCTTAATACTGACCATGTTATTTTACCTTTCTGAGTCTATAAAATATAAATATTTGTATTTATAAAATACAAATATAAAATATAAATACTTACAGACAAAAAAAATGCAAATGATGGCTTCTAATTGTACGTAGTGTAACCCACAATGTGTGGGAGAAGGAGGAGAGAGAGAGGGAGAGAGAGAGGAGATAAAGAACCTGCCATTTAGGCAGGACGTGGGAGGGGGAGGGAATTGGGGACATGGGTGGTAGTTGAGGGGCACTGGTGGAGGGCGGGGTGCTGGAACACTGTGTGACCGAAACCCCCAAGCGTGAACAACGTTGTAATTGTATATCTCACGGTGGTATAATAAAATGTTAAAAAAAAAAAAAATAAAATAAAATATAAATACTTATATGTATAAAAAATAAGTACAAGTAGTCTCTTCCCCCAGTAGTTGCATTATATAAACTAATTTATCTGAAACTCTAGACTTTCTAATACAGGTTCCTCATAAGTAGAAGCCAGTTACCACTAGTTTTGTTATTTGTATCACCCATAAGCCATGAAAGTTTGAGAGCACATAGGCCATCAGTTAGAGGTATGTCCATTGGATCCTTTTTCCCAACAACAAAAATCTGTACCTTTGTCTCCCTGAGCAAGGGAGCCAATGAAGGTGGGTGGCTCATTCACATCTTCAATCTGTATTACAATGGTCTGTGAAGCTGTCGCCCTCGGTCATCTTTGGCATAGAGAACAAGGCAGTAGAGAGACACTGCCTCAAAGTCTAGCTTGGGTTCTCCAGTAGTGAATAACTGTTTTAAAAGATCAAACAGGTTAAGTGACAAGTTTCATATGAATAGAATCAGAAACTTTACATTTACAATTTCCAGTCTGAAGAAATACCTTTTAAGACAAAAAAGCAAGCCAGGTTTTATGGTTTCCTTTTAAAATTCTCCATGAGTAAAGACTTCATGAATTTTTTATCATATAAGTTCCTTCCATTTTCCCACCTTTCCATGTTGTTCTTCCTAATAACTGTATACTGAGTTCCTCTTCCAATTATGATCTAGCAGGATTATCATAAATACTTTACATCTCTAGTATAAAGTGTCTCCAACCTTTAAATGTCCAAATTGTGTATCTTTACCCTGACATAAGAGTCTGAACTGTTTCTGCCCTAGTATCCTTCCCAGGCTTAGCTTGATGCAGGTAGATTAGAAAATACTGGCTTACCAACACTTCAACATTGAAATAGTAACAGAAAACTAAAATTTTATTGAGTAATGGTGTCAGAGAATGCTGGGTTCCCCCAACAAAATAAGGGAGCAGGATAGGGATGCCCTTCTGCCCCAGGGGTCAGCAGCCAGTGGACAGAGAAAGATTCACGAATCCAGCAAAGTTTCAAAAGGTTTTACTCTCACCGGTTCTGGTATACAATTCAGTAATAGGGAAACCCCTAAACTTTAGGTTCCTAGCTGGGCCCCAGCCACATGTAGGTTTGGAATCCTAGGCCAAGATGGCCACTTACCATGTGCTTAGGCTCAACCGACAGAGAACAGAGAGAAGAAGAGCAGAGGTAGAGAGCACAGGCAAAGAGAGGGCGGAGTGGGGAGAGAGAGCTATTACTTTTGTCTCTCAGCCCTGACACAGCAGCGGATGCAGTCAAGGCCAATTCTTTATTTTTTTTAAGTATTTTATTATACCACCGTGAGATATACAAATAAAAAGATATACAATTAAAAAGTTCATGTTTGGGTTTTGGTCATACAGTGTTTCAGCACCCGTCCCTCCACCAGTGCCCATCTCCCACCACCAACATCCCCGGTTCCCTCCCCCTTCCCCAGCCCTGCTCCATGGCAGGTTCTTTATTTCTTTCCCTTTCTCTCTCTTTCTCTTTTCCTTCCCTTCCAGACTATGGATTACAGAACATACATTAAAAGGTTGTCATGTGTATCCTTTTGCCTCTATTTAATGCTCAGCTCTAGGTTGGCACTAGTACCCTCGACCATTATTAGCACCCTGTTCCATTTTCTGTCCTACCTAAACTCTGACTCCCACACGTTTGTGATAATCTCCACCTTTGACAAGACCTCCTGATATATGTTTCACTTGACCTTGGATATTGGTATCATAATATGTACATATATATTTATGCCATGCAAATAAATGCAGTCATTCTGTATCTGTCTCTCTCCTTCTGGCTAATTTCGCTCAACATAATCTTCTCCATGTCCATCCATTTATAGGCAAATTTTATAACTTCATTTTTCCTAACAGCTGCATAGTATTCCATTGTGTAGATGTACCAAAGCTTCTTTATCCAGTCATCGATTTTCGGGCACTCTGGTTGCTTCCAGATTCTGGCTATTGTGAATAATGCTGCTATGAACATAAAAGTAGGGATGGTGTTTCCGCTGCATTTTTTGGTTTCCCAGAGTAGATTCCCAGGAGTGGTATGGCTGGGTCAAATGGGAGTTCAATTTCTAGTCTTTGGAGGAAAGTCCATATTGTTTTCCAGAAAGGCTGTACCAGCCGGCATTCCCACCAACAATGGATGAGTGTCCCCTTTTCCCCACATCCACGCCAGCACTTGTTGTTCTTGCTCTTTTGAATATGTGCCAGTCTCTGTGGTGTAAAGTGGTATCTCATTGTTGTTTTGATTTGCATCTCTCTGATGATTAGTGATGATGAGCATTTTTTCATATGTTTTTGGCCATTCGAATTTCTTCCTTGCTGAAGTTTCTGTTCATTTCTTGTCCCCATTTTTTGATGGGGTTGTTTGTTTTCTTCTTGTAAAGTTCTACCAGTGCCTGATATATCCTGGATATTAACCCCTTATCAGATGGGTATTGGGTGAATATTCTTTCCCATTCTGTGGACTGCTTTTGTATCTTAGTCACTGTTTCTTTTGAGGTGCAGAAGCTTTTCAGTTTCATGTAGTCCCATATGTTTATCTTTTCTTCTAGTTGCTTTGTTAGTGATGTTTCACTCAAGGCCAATTCTTTCAGGTTTGCTTCTCCCAGGACCTTACCTGGTCCCATTGAAATGTTAATATTGCTTCAGCCAAGTTCTACCCTTGAAGTTTTCCTGCAGGCCCTATGCAGAGTGGGAGAAGGGCATCTGAGATTAACTGTATCTCAGAATTAATACAAAAGGCATGTATCTGTACCGTAGATGTTTTAGAGCTAGGTATATTTTTTCTCAAGCCCCACAAGATCCTTGTCTTTATTTCACAGTTGTTTTAGGTATTGGCCTTTAGACTTCTTAGAAAGCCATGCTTGCTTGCTTGCTAGTAGGCAAACAGCATTTCTCTCTTATTTAATTATAACTATATTATATTCCAAAAAGGATCTAATGCAGCCAGACAAACTCTGGTAAGGTATTCCAGTCCCCTGAGGGGGTCCATAAAGAATAAGAGGAAATATTTGTACCATCTAACATAGAATCACTTGATCACTTGAATCCGTCATTCATCGATTTGCTGGAGCAGGGGCCAGTAACATTTCCATTGGACCCTATCACGTGCCAATGTAGCCCAATGGCATCTGGTTGATTCAGGAATATGAAGAGCCTCAAACCATTCCTTCAGGGTCTTTACAAGGAAGTTTGACCATCTTGTAGGTGGGCGGCCACGTGATCTTTTGACATCTCGTGGGATCCAGTCGGTAATGGCTCTAGTCCAGCGGTTGTCTCCAAATCGCATTACATGTCCAGCCCTGTCGGGCGCTCCGCGGGGTCCCCGACAGTGCCGGGAAGCGAAGTTCCCTTCTACCTCCGGGCGAGGAACGGATGAAAACTCAGGAATCCGATGCAGTTTTAAAAGACTTTACTTATCTGCTGCCGTTTCCTCGAACCATTGGCCCAGGGAGTCGGCTGTGAGAACGGATGTGGGAGATGTATATAAGGAATGTGAGCAAAACAACAAAACTCCCAGATTAGCTAAACATGTCCTCCAACACAGCCCATCTGATTTTCGATGCCTTGGTAAACGAGACAGCATCCCTGATTCTGGAATAGCGACGGAGGTCAGAACTCCGGATTCCTTCTCTCACTTGAGTGAGGCGTGATATTCCAAGCATAGCTCTTTCAATTCCTCTCTGGGAGATCCGAATGGCATTCTCATCCTGCTTTCGTAGGGCCCAGCTCTCTGAGGCGTATGTTAATGCAGGGAGAATGGTGTAGTCAAAGAGATGTGCCCGGAGCCAGAGGTTCTTTGTCCTTTTAGCTATTTCTTCCATGCCTTTGAAGGCATTCCATGGCCGCTCTCTTCCTCCTGCGCAGCTCAGGTTTTAGGTCATTCATCATAACTGCTACATTCAGAGATGTTTGTTCCATTGAGAGTGAATGGGACATCTGGAACTAGTTCATTCTTCATGAACATAGTTTTCTTTAGATTTAGCTGTAGACCTATCTTTCCACATTCTCGGTCAAAGTCAGCCAGCATTTGTGCCGCTTGGCTAATGTTTGGTGTTATTAGAACAATGTCATCAGCGAAGCGGAGGTGGTGTAGTTGCCGACCATCTATCTTCACTCCCATTCCTTCCCATTCTAATTGTTGCATTATGTTCTCAAGGGTGGCGCTGAAGAGTTTTGGTGAAATGCTATCACCCTGTCGAACCCCTCTTTTCACATTAATGATCACTTCTTCGTAGAATGGTGAGATCCTGGTGGTGAATCTGTAATACAGCTCACGAAGGATCTTGATGTATTGGGTTTGAACACCCTGTTTGGCTAGGGCTTTGATAACCGCTTCAGTCTCCACAGAATCAAAGGCTTTCTGTAAATCAATGAACGTGAGACAGAGCGGCATCTTGTACTCCCTACAAACCTCAATGAGCTTGGTTACCATTTGGATATGGTCGATTGTGCTGAATCCTTTCCGGAAGCCTGCTTGCTCGCATGGTTTTCCTTCATCTAGTGTTCTGCTAATCCTGTTCAGGATGACTCGTGTAAACAGCTTGTAGATGACAGACAACAGGCAGATGGGGCGATAGTTGCCGATGTCGTGAATGTCTCCCTTCTTGAACAGTAGAACTGTCCTGCTGGTTTTCCATTGGGAGGGCAACTTGCATTCGGACAGGTAGTGTGTGAAGAGCCGAGCTAGTGTATTGATGAGTACCGATGGCAGATTCTTCAGGTGTTCGGGTCTGACTTTGTCCGGGCCTGGTGCTGTTTCCTTCTTTACTGACGAGATGGCATGTCGGATTTCAGAAGGGAGAACATGGGAATGACATATCCATCCTGTGGAATTTGGTATGTGGGCAGGTGGTTGTGGCTATCAAAGAGATTTGAGTAGAAGTCCTGGATAATCTTCTCCATTGCCTTTCTGGAAGATGTGATAGATCCATCAGGGCGTCGGAGGGCAGTCATCTTGGTCTTATAGTTGGCAAAGGACAGGCGGGCAGTACGAATGCTTTTCCCGGCTTCTGCTGCATCTTCCAGTATTTCTGCTCTTCTGTCTTTGAGCTCTTCTTTTATCGCTTCTCTGCACTGTTTAGCAAGCTTGGATGTTAGCATTTGGTCTCCTGAGGCTCGCGCCTTGCCACGTTGGCGAATGAGCTCAAGAGTTTCTGAAGACAAGCGTCCTTTTGAGTCTTTCTCTCTCTCAGCATTCTTCGCACAATCATGGAGGTGCTGAACCAGTCGGTTGTATTCTTCATCCATGTTGTCAATGATGGTATCTTCCCATGTTGCTGTAATGGTGCCAAAGAGTTCCCAGTTGGTGGTCGTTCTGGGAGTTCTCTTCTTAAACTTTGCAGCCTTTTCTCCCCATTGCGGGAAGTAGAATTTTGCACGAAGGAGACGGTGGTCTGATCCTGTTTGGAATTTGGGGACGACAGCAACATCGGTCAGACAAAACCATTGATTGAAGATGATGTGGTCTATTTCATTGTGGAACTGTCCACCAGGAGATTCCCATGTCCAACGTTTCGCTTCAGCTTTCTGGAACTGTGAGTTCCCATGAATGGTCTTGGTGGACATGATGAACTCAGAAAGTCTCTCACCCTGTTCGTTCCATTCTAGGCCATGGGTCCCGATGTGGAGTTCTTCAGCCGATCTTCTTAGTCCTATCTTGGCATTAAAATCACCTACTATGATCTTGTAGAAGGTGTGATCTTTTTATAGAACTCCTCCAATTCCATGTAGAATTTCTCAATTTCATCTTCTTTGTATGTGGATGTTGGTGCGTAGACAATTAAGATAGAAATTGCTGGCAGTGGGCCACATCTTTTCAAGTGTAATCGTCCTATTCGGTTTGTAAGGCATTCAAATGAATCAATGTTTACGGCCATGTTCGTGTTGGCAAGGACACCAATGCCACCGATGCCTCTTTCGTCGCATGTTCCAAGGAACAATTATTCTCCGGTGTCAAATACAGCATGATGCAACTGATGCCTCCCTCGTCTCAGTCAGACCAATGATGTCGTACTTGATCATTTTTGCTTGCAGCATCAGATCCTCAATATATGCTTCCGATGCCAGTGTACGTGCATTGAAAGTACAAACAGTCATTTTAGTCCTTCGTTTTGGCAGCCTAGGATGGCCATGAAATTTTGTCTGGCACTGCTTGTTTGCCTTTCTTACTGCTGCCGTATTAAGGCTCTTTCGGGGTCAGGAAAATAAACATTTCTGTTACTGGATTTGGCATATCGAACACGTATTGGACAGCTTGCCAGGCTCTGCCATGCGGGCGCTATATTCTCATTAGAATACACAGTAAGATATTCTGCCACTTAAGAGTCACAGATTCACACTGTCTTCCTGCCTCTATCTACAAAGTGGCCTGCAAGAGGTAACTCCAGGCAAGATGCAGAGGCTCTGGGCAGCCGTGTATTCCAACATAATGAAACTCATTGGAAAGTTTGGATACATGTCTTTGGATGTATGTTTTTACCTTGGACTCCTTGTCCATAATAATGATCCTAGATCCTAAAATAATAATATTGGTGCCTGTCAGGAAACCATTGTGGTCCCCCAACAGTATCAGGACAGAAGTTCTCTTCTACCTCCAAGTCTGCTGGGGAACAGATGAAAACTCACAAGTTTGGCACAGTTCCAAAAAAGGCTTTTAATAGTACAAATGCTCTACCACCACAATCCAATATAATGGAAGACCTTAGCTCTGGTCAGAACTTGACCATACACAAGGGACCAACTCTCCCACCAAAGAGGATTCCACCAGAGAGAGAGTCCTACCAAAGAGGGTCCTACCAGAAAGGAGTCCCACCAAAGAGAGGGTCTCATTAGAGAAAGAGCCCTACCAAAAGAGGGGGGAGTACTTCAAGTCAGTCCCCTTATATACACTAAAGTAATCCTAACTTCAGGGAGGGTCTTGTAAACAAAGAACCCTAAACAGCTACTAGATAGTAGAAGAGAGTAGAAGGGTGGTGCCACACCCTATTATAGGTATAAACAAAGGATTACACCAAGGTCTAATCCCTTCTTCTGAGATTATCTTATGTAAAACACTGGAGAGGGGGGCTGGTACAAAATAATACATCTTGATTTCATGGGCTTCATGTAATCTAGGTGGTACCCATAAGGTCGTTCTTATTTATTATCTGCACCAGGGTGATTCTGAGTATCTTGTTCTCTGTATACTGAAAGGGTCATGCTCACCTGTTTGAAGGCAAACTAGTATGATCCTTCCTATAATCTTAAGCGATAATCTCAGTGTAGCCAGGATGGCAGTCTCCTGGTAAATTCTAACTTTACCACACTGGGTGCAGTGGGTATAAAGAGGAGCCGTGCCCAACCCAGATAACAAAGAAGTCTTAGTAGACATATAATAAGTCAGAAGTTATTCAAAGTCAAGGTGACTTCTGTAACTGCCACACCCTCTATCAGTAGGCGATATAAGAGATATCTTCTACTGATATAAGATATAAGTAGAAGATATCTCTTATAAGATATATATCTTATACTTATAAGATATCTTATAAGTATAAGATATAAGACATAGAAGAGAGATCTCATTAGAATGAACCTTGGCTTAAGAACATGTAAACAGATTACATAGAAGTCATTCAAAGAAGTTATTCAGAATCAAGGTGACGTCTGTAACTGCCACACCATCTATCAGTATTTATATAGAAGAGAGATCTCATTAGTATGAACCCTGGCTTAAGAACATGTAAACAGATTAAACTGTGAGTGGATAAAAAGCAAAGCTCCCAAGCTAGCTAGTCCTGTCATGCAACAGGTGCTTATTATGTAGCAACTGCACTCTATTAAAATTATGTATTTTAATACATAATCTTATGAAAAAAGTATGATTGGTTATATGCCTATTTTTCAAATTAATTAGCAGACTCAAAGATCACTAAGAAAGGAACAGAGAGTAAAATGAAAAGTCAGATTTTGATACCAGAGTTCAACCCACAATATAATTCCACAATCTGACTACCAATGTGTCTGCCTTTCCAGGTAATATATTCATTGAATTGCAGAATAATGGGTAGTAAGAGCATCCTGCTGCCAACCTTGCTAACAAGAATAACTTTATTGAATATTTTCTATGTGACCAGTATTACTTTCCATTTTCAAAACCTTATTAAAACACCAAAATTAATCTGTGAAGGCAATACTGCTATAACCCCTTTTTCTTAGATGTGGAAGCTGAAATTGAGATTATGCTATCAACTAGCAGAGGCTTGCTGCAAGAGACAGAACTATAGCCTGACCCCTGCTGATCTGCCCTAAGCTCTTTGCTTGGACTTATACCATAGCAGGATGTAAATCTGAATATTTTCTTCCCATGAACATAAACTATCCAGTAATACATTTTTATTTGATAGCTATCCTCTACCAAAAACAAAACAGGTTTACACTTTATCTTTCTGATTCATGGGGCAAATAATACTATTACCCTCAAGCTAATAAGGAGGAAAGAGAGGTGCAACAGTAAAAACCCAAGTGAGTCAGTGATAATGCTGAGATTTAAAGTGAGGATTCCTTCACTGTACACCTTTCCTTTTCAGCACACCCTGAGGCTTCCTGATAAAATAAGGAAATATTATGGTCTGATTTAAACAAGCGGAGGATTTCAACTGCAATTAAGCCCAGCACTGTTCTCAAAGATTTTCTTAGCAAAAGACACCCAAGGCCCAGGCTCATCCTATTAGTTGTCAGCCCCTTAAGGACCATCCTTAAGGGCATCCTTCTTATTCCCTACCCCTTTACACAGCACAAGGTATTTTAAAAAATGTATGTTTTTAAAATGCAAATGCTATTCTTCATACTTTATAATGGAAGAAGAGAGAAAGATGGATAAGTTCCCCTCTGGTTGATTACTTCCATCCAGGGGACAGAAATGCACATGCAAAGGCTCATTTGGAATCCTTTTGCCATCCTGCCTGTGCAACCTCCTTTATGATGCTCAGTGACAGGTAGCAATTTGAAAATTACATAACTGGAGCACACCTTGTCTCATTTCCTTTGATCTGCTTGTATAATCAGTTCACTTCAAGCTCTGATTTTGACGTTTGTGGTTATTTATTATTCGACAGCCTACCTGATCACCTGTCCTAAATTCAGTCTTTTACAAACTAAACAAGCATATATCCTGCAAATCAGGAAGTTTTAAAAAATGAATAATTATATATTTAACCTCAAATAGAAAAGTATGTTTTTATACTGCAACGTTGTAGAAATACTCATTTGACTTTCCCTTTCTGCAGATTTATTCCCATGCTGCGAAATGTTTCATATTTGAACCATTTCCAAAGTTATCTAAAGCAGCTCTAGATAATATGATATGATATGTGGCTTTTTATAGTATTCTCTTATCTGTAATTTTATTTGAGTACAGCTAAATATTAAAGTATGAATATATTGATTATAGCAACAGCAATTGTGTGCTATATTAAGATGGGACACTATCTTTTTATATTTATTTTATTAAATCACCATGCAACATAGTTAGAAGGCTGTTTATAATCAGGTTTCAGTCACACAATGTTCCAACACTCATCTCTCCACCAGAGCACATGTTTGCTCTTCAGCTCCTGGCACTTGTGATCTTGTCTCCTACCATCTTTTCACTGGGTCTTCATAAATAGTTATTCCCTTTGCCTGAGAAAGTCCTTTCTCCCTCTCATCAATTTAATTCTTACTAATTCTAAAGACTCTCATGTAGCTCTTTCTTCAGGAAGCTTAATCGATTAAGTCAAATGTTTCTTTAGAGACTCTTAGACCCATGGCCTTTTAGGGAAGAGAGGAGATGCTACTTTAACTTCAGAATATCTATGATACAAATGAAACTGATTGTCTTCAAACATACTTACTTCCCACCGCTGTGCAGATTTACGAGATAGCACAAAAGGATGGACAACGGGATTGGAGTTAATGATGACCGGATCTCCAATCAGAAAAGAACCAGGTGAGAGAGTCACAGAAATTAGGGCAACCGATGTATGAATGGAGGCATTTTCCAGAAGATTGTCAGCATTTTCGATGGTAAAATATGGAAAAACTAAAATACCTTAGAGAAAACACAAGATGTTACTTTTAAATTGCTTTCTTACTACTTTTGTATTTTAAAGCTAGAAAGAAAAGGTATAATACCTAAGTTACTTTCTCATGATGGTTTAAAATGTTGAGTTGGTTTGGTAGGGTCACCTAAAACATCTGAGGACTTACCCTACTTTCAAGCTAACAGTTCAGGCTGCTACAGTTTAAGAAGCAGCAGAGTCCGATCCCTTGGGTCAAAGACTATGATGGTTACTTTCATGTGTCAGTGCGCCTGGTCATGAGGTGCCCATTCTTATAGCCAAAAATCGCTCTGGAAGAGTCTGTGAGCATGTATCTGAATGAGATTAATATTTAGTTTAGTACAAATTGCTATGAAACAAATGGTTCCCACTCCTTCATATATTGAAACCAATCTCCAAAGTGGCTATTTCTGGAAATAGTATCTTGAGAAGGTAAATAAGGCTAAAGGAGGTTTTGAAGTTGAGGCCCTAACTTAGTTTTGAAGTTGAGGCCCTAACAAGTTCAGGGCTTGTTCATTCTTTTTAAAAACGAAGAGGAGGGGGAGAGAAAAAGGAAAGACACTCGTCTCTCCCTCTACTTCCTTTTCCCCATCTCTTGGCCCATCTCTCCATCTCTTCTGATACTTGACACAGCTGTATGAGTCTGAGGTTCATCAGTCAGGACCAACTGTGTAACAGTCACCAGGGCCACACTGGGAAATGCACCAAGGGGTCATGTGTTGCCCTTGGAGCCTCTGCCTGTGACACGTGTGCTCTAGCCCTTTGAGGTATCTCCTAGGCCCAAATCACTTTTTTGAGGTATCACAGTTACACTAATACTTATAGTTGTGGAGTTACCACACAAATCCTTCCACTAGTGTTTCAAGGTCTGTCCAAGATTATTCCTTCCCCTGCTACCCCCAGCCCCACTTCACTGCCCAATTCTATTAATAATGTCTCAGGATTTGTTTCAAATTGATTGTCTACTCCCTTTCTTTGCTTCTTTATATTATGCATAGGAGCAAGATCATCTGGTACTTCTACTTTTCAACTTATTTCACACAGCGTATCTCTCAATCTCATCCAAGTTACAGCAGACCGTAAGATTCATCTTTTCTAAGGTGTTAATATCCAGGATATATCAGGAACTGGTACAGCTATATAAGAAGAAAACAGCCAACCCCATTAAAAAATGGGGAGAAGAGATGAACAGAAACTTTGACAAGGAAGAAATTCGAATGGCCAAAAGGCATATGAAAAAAATGCTCATCATCACTAATCATCAGAGAGATGCAAATCAAAACAACAATGAGATATCACCTTACACCACAGAGACTGGCACATATCCAAAAGAGCAAGAACAACAAGTGCTGGCGTGGATGTGGGGAAAAGGGGACACTCATCCATTGTTGGTGGGAATGTTGACTTGTACAACCTTTCTGGAAAACAATATGGACATTCCTCCAAGACTAGAAATTGAGCTCCCTTTTGACCCAGCCATACCACTGCTGGGAATATACCCTGGGAAGCCGAAAACACACAGCAGAAACACAATCTGCACTTTTATTTTCATAGCAGCACTATTCACAATAGCCAGAACCTGGAAACAACCAGTATGCCCGAGAACTGGTGACTGGATAAAGAAATTGTGGTACATCTACACAATGAAATACTATGCAGCTGTCAGGAAAAATGAAGTTATGAAATTTGCCTATAATTGGATGGACATGGAAAGGATCATGTTGAGTGAAATTAGTCAGAAGGAAAGAGAGAGACATAGAATGACTGCATTTATTTGCATGACATAAATATATCAGGTGGTCTTACCAAAAGTGGAAATTACATAAACGTGAGGGAGTCAGAAGTTAGGTAAGACAGAGAAGGGAACATGTGTAAATAAATGTCGAAAGGGCTGATACCAACATAAAACTGAGCATTAAATGCAGGCAATAAAATGCACATGATGGCTTCCAAGTGCAACCCACAATGTGTAGGAGAAGGAAGGGAGAGAAAGGGAGAAAGAAAAGAGATAATCTGTGCTATTCACTATAGCTAGAATCTGGAAACAACCTAAATGCCCGAGAACAGAGGACTGGCTAAAGAAACTGTGGTTCATCTACACTATGGAATAGTATGCAGCTGTCAGAAAAGACGAAATTATGAAATTTACCTGCAAATGGATGGACATGGAGACTATCATGCTGATTGAAATTAGTCAGAAGGAAAAGGACAGATATAGAATGACTGTATTCATTAATAGGATATAAATAGATACCAGTGTTTTACTAAATGTGGGAAATGGTAATGGCAGATTAAAACTCACATTGAATATACACAAAGAGACTTAAGTGATAAACTCTAAATGTCTGCAGGGCTAGCCACAATGTGTAAAATAAGAAGGAGAGAGATGCAGAGACAGAGAGAGAGAGACAGAGAGAAAAAGAGAGAAAGCGGGGGGTACGGCTGCTATTGAGGCAGCCTGTGGGGTACATTGGTGGTAGAAATGGGGCACTGGTGGAGGGGAGGGGTGCTGGAATACTGTATTACCAAGAACCAATTATGAACACCTTTGTAATTGTATGTCTCATGGTAGTATAATAAAAAAATTTTAAAAGAAAAGAGATAAAGAACCTGCCATTTAGGCAGGCTATGGAGAGGGGGAGGGAATTGGGGACATTGGTGGTGGGAAATGGGCACTGGTGGAGGGCGGGTGCTGGAACACTATGTGACCGAAACCTCCAAACATGAACAACGTTGTAGTTGTGTATCTCACGGTGGTATAATAAAATGTTTAATTAAAAAAAATTCATCTTTTCTCCTAGCTGAATAGTATTCCATTGTGTAATGATAAAGATGGCTTTGTGACTTGGTGAAGTCTCTGAGATAAAAAGGAATATGCGAAATTTCTCAGAACTTCCCATTTTGAGAAGACCTTACCCAACTAATGATAGTAACTCTAAGAAGCAAAGAGAGAAGTCACATCTAAAAAAGACTTTTGAATCAAGTCCACCTTGATTCAATTCTCGATTCTGCCCTTTGATTATCATATGTCCACTTGGGTAAGCAGTACATCTTCTCAGGTGCTAGAAGAAAGATCTTGCTTGATAAGAAATTTTGTAGGGAGTAGATCATTCTATTCAAGAAAAAAGTGATTTGAATTGTTGGCCATAGTATTTTTTAATTTATTTATTTATTTTTTTGACAATTAAAAAAATGTTCATGTTTGGGTTTCAAGCCATACAGTGTTCCAACACCAATCCCTCCACCAGTGCCCACCTCCCACCACCAATGTCCCCGATACCACCCCTTCCCCTAGCCTGCCTCTGAGGCAGGTTCTCCATCTCTTTTTTCTTTCTCTTTCTCTCTTTCTCTCTTCCCTCTCTTACATGTTGTGGATTGTGATAGACTTTCAACAATTATTGGTCCACTGTTCCTTTCTCTGTCTTACCAAAGCCCTGCTCCCACACATTTGTGGTAGTTTCCACCTTTGGCAAGACCTCCTGATCCACATTTCACCTGACCTTGGATATTGATATCACAATATGTATATAGATGTATATATATATTTATGTCATGCAAATAAATGCAGTCATTCTATATCTGTCTCTCTCCTTATGGCTAATTTCACTCAACATAATCCTCTCCATGTCCATCCATTTATAGGCAAATTTTATAACTTCATTTTTCCTAACAGCTGTATAGTATTCCATTGTGTAGGTGTACCAACGTTTCTTTATCCAGTCATCAATTTTCAGGCACTCTGGTTGTTTCCAGATTCTGGCTAATGTGAATAATGCTGCTATGAATATAAAAGTAGGGATGGTGTTTCCGCTGCCCGTTTTTGGCTTCCCAAGGTATATTCCCAGGAGCAGTATGGCATGGGTCTAAGCCTTTTCCAGAAAGGCTGTACCAGTCGACTATTCCCACCAACAATGGATGAGTGTCCCCTTTTCCCCACATCCACGCCAGCACTTGTTGTTCTTGCTCTTTTGGTATGTGCCAGTCTCTGTGGTGTAAAGTGGTATCTCATTGTTGTTTTGATTTGCATCTCTCTGATGATTAGTGATGATGAGCATTTTTTCATATGTATTTTGGCCATTCGATTTCCTCCTTGTCAAAGTTTCTGTTCATTTCTCCACATTTTTTGATGGGGTTGGATGTTTTCTTCTTGTAAAGTTCTACCAGTGCCTGATATATCCTGGATATTAACCCCTTATCAGACGGACATTGGGTGAATATTCTTTCCCATTCTGTGGACTGTCTTTGTATCTTGGTCACTGTTTCTTTTGAGGTGCAGAAGCTTTCTAGCTTCATGAATGAATCCATTCTCAAAAACTAAAACTGTTCCTGTTTTGGTTCATCAGACAGTTATTAAGTGCCAAAGCCAGGTTTTTGTTACTTTTTTTTTTTTTTTTTTTTTTGCTGTGGACAACAAAGCTTACTTTTTTCTATGGCCATTCACTAAGAGAAAATAATGATGATTGTGGGCACAACATCCTTAACAATGATGATTATGGGCTTCATACCTGGTTCTACTCACACCCCAGTCACTCAAGGGAACAGATACTATCAGAAAAGCCCATATTTCCCTCTCGCCTCTCCCACCACTACCATTTCAGTGCACACAGCCTAGTTTATACCCATAAACATTTACTGAAATTTTAAACTTTCTTTTCCTTTTTTGCTTTCCATATAAGGAGTCTTTCTTCCTTTCTTTCCTTCTATTTTTCTTTTATATTTTGATTTTTGTTTTGTGTTCATGCCCCACCCAACAATACTCAGGGTTACTATCACTTCTGCACTCAGGAATTACTCCTGACTTTCTTGAGGACTATATGGAATGCCAGAGATTGAACCAAATTAGCCACGTGTAAGACAATATCCCTACCCATTATACTGGCCCCACAAAAGTTTCTTTCTTGAATATCAGATATTTCTTAAATCCCTTTCTAAAAATTTTTGCCAGTATTTCTCTATAGACACTTTCAACATCCTTTTTCCTACATAAAAAGTATATATACCAGATCACTTCTAAACAAATGTTTTAGCTTCATAATACAGTCCTTCTGTATATCAAGGTGCTTATTCACATTGGCAGGATTCGCTACCTACAGTAGATATGACAATGTGCTAAAACTAAAACCAGAAAGCACCATTCCTTCCTCGTTGGT